>JAYJMH010031467.1:0-16973 GCA_036873815.1 Phacellophora camtschatica
AGAGAGATCCTCCTTTAAGTAATTCCCTCCATACAATTTATCTTTTCTCTTGTTTTTTGTTGAATGTATATTTTTTATATTTGCTAACTGATGTATCAATTTTCTGTATCTTATATTTTTGTAGTTTAGTTATGTCTGTTTAGTTATTTCAAAAAATTATACGTTGTGGAATTTAAAATATGAAACTGAAACTGAAATTGGTCCCGATCATTGACGACTCTTTGCGTGAAAAACGTTCTACGAATGCTCAAGTTGCTTAGTTGCTAGTTTCTAGAATAGTTTTAGTTTGTGTCCATACTAGTATTGTTTCGTTTAAATTCAACGAGCAAAGGCGGCCCGATGTTCATAAATCCATTTAGCAGTTTAAACATTGGAATCATGTCTCTTCATTTTCTTCTGTGCTGGAGTGACCGTAAATTTAGCGCACATACTCGATCACCTTCTGATTTGTCCTTGAGCATAACTACTAATTTTGTAGCTCTACGCTGTGAACTTTCGAGCATCTTGACATGCGTAATTAGGTTGGTACTCCATATAGACCCAGCTGTCTCCAATAAAGGTCTAAAAACTCGTATATGGCAAAGAGACATCTTCGTAAATGAATATGGTTGTTCTTTTCACTGATTCAAGGCCCGTTTGCTGTTTACACACATTCTGCAACTTGTTTATCAACTAATTTTATTCTCAACAAAAACACCAAGATCCTATACACAAGATCAGCTGCTATTGAGATCTCCATTTTTGCAGTTTTTCATCATGGAGTTGATACCTATCGGCGTGTCTGATTGCGAAGACGAAGATGACATTTTTATCCGTATTGAGTGGAAGTTGCCACTGTTTCCACTATTGTCCAATGTTAGTTATATCGAACTGAATTTCGATCTCATTTTTACCGTTTGAAGGATAGAGTTTCAAGTCATCAGCAAACATTTTTACGCTATACATTGATCTAGGCTTTCGGGCAAATTATTTGTGTACAGTGTGAATAAAATATTAAAATATTTATAAGGGAAATTAAAGATTTATGCATAGGTGTGTGTTTTTGTGATCGCATGGATTAAGAGAAACAGACTCCTTTATGACAAGGACACGTCAAAAATCAGGGCGTTTGTGTGTGCACTCATAAAATATGTACGCATTAATTTGATTATTTCCCCCTCCCCCATGTCCGCAAAAGAACAATATAAAAAGGTTACAATAGCAATAGATATATGCTTTTAGTTGACCCCCCACTCATCTTCTCAGTTGGTACTTACCTTATGGATGACCCCTATTAGAGAATTTTAACAGATAGATGTTAAAATGTTTCAAACGTTGTTTTAGCTTCTTGAATGCAAAACTATCTTCTAAGAAATAATATTGATGTTTTATTTTTAGCCCACGGTGAACAATCTGCTGGTCACTGGCATGGAACAGATGGTCTCCATGATGTTACAGGGTATATCAAAGTGAACGAGTCACAAGTAGAAAAGGAACATGCTGTAAATGGCTTAATGACTCTTGCTTCCAAAAATAAAGGGGAAATAACTTTAGTGGCCATTGGGCCACTAACAAACCTTGCCTTGACAGTCAAGATGTATCCTGAATTTCCAAGCCTCTTGAGAGAAGTGGTAATTCTAGGAGGAAACTATCAGGGCCTCGGAAATCACACAGCCACAGCGGAATTTAACTTTGTTGCAGATCCCCTTGGTGCAAAAATTGTGCTAGATGAATATAAATGCCCAATATATATTGTCCCATGGGAAACTTGCCTTGATTTCCCATTATCTGGTAAATTCGTACATGAATATCCAAAGCAAGACAATAACAGGTCACAATTTTTCAAACTGATTATGGATGGACATAAAGCCAAGCATGGTACTGTTTTTAAAGAAACTGCAGATCCATTAGCCGTTGCGGTAGCATTGGACCGAAGTGTTATTTTAGAGAAGCTTCATACATTTGCCACTGTGGAGACATTTGGTGCTCTAACACATGGTATGATGGTTGTAGAAAAGAGACGAAAGTGCCACATGAGAGGGTCCGATATCAACAAAAATGTCACAATTGTAACTAAAATCGATATTGCAAAAGTTGAAAAAATGCTTATGGATTCTGTATCTTGAATATGACAAGGATCACTGCGAAGGATTTTTTGAATTTGCAGCAACGTTTTTCTGAAATGTTGTTATGTGATCTAACATCTCGATTATTATTATAAAAATGTATCACTTCTGAGAGTAGCGATGCCTGTTTTCTTTTGGTTCAAGTAAGCTGAATACAAATAAAATCCTACGAGAAGAAAAACAAAGTGCCTCTTTTTTTGTGGAACTGACAAGACAATATCAGATTATATAACATACTATTTTGTACTAGAGTTTTAAAATAGAGGCAATTGCACTATTGTACTTTGGGTGTTTGATTCAATTCGTTTATGAGCACGAGTGTTTTATAAGCATAATATCTGTTGGTGAATCTATCCGGAGCGGGGGGGGGGGGGCGGGGGGTGTACTTCCACATATACCAGTATGAGATGTGCCAATTTCGAGGTTGGCGTTTTCAGGCAGAAAATAGATTGTAGGGTATCATTTTTTGTAAGATCACAAATTTGGGAGAATCATCTTTGGAGATAAAAGAATTTTTGGTTTTCAATTTAAATTTATGGTTGGACAAAATAAATTATTAACTTTAAAGGTATGTATTTTCTATTTCCTATAACGTTTGGGGTATGGTTTTTGAAATTTTTTAAAGTTTAGGTGTAATTTCACATCTCAAGGTGGCACACACCCCCCGTCACCTGCAGAATGAAGTCACCTGCATAATAAATTTGTGAAGTTTAATACAACATAATACAGTTTAATACAATGCTGATGATTATGATCAAATTAGACAACTAAATTTAATTTTCACAGTATTTCACCAGCTGATACACTGACACATAAACAAAAACTACATAAAATGACATATTTAAATTAAACCAAGAATGAGCCCAGGATGGGTGCTGACAGAAATTCAAAATGCAAAGAGTATCGAAAATATTTTTGTCCGAAGCTGTTTGTCAAAAATAATTCAGTCCAAAATTTTGTGATGTTAATGCAGGGGGGAACACTCTTACCACCCCATTGACATCCCACTGAGCCCATGTTGGTAATCGAACACTCGAGAGTAAGAAGGAAACGAAAATATTAAGCATTTTCTGGAATTTTGACCCTGCCTGCGCCTTTGAGCGAAGAACGAAGACCAGAATCTTTTTTAAAATATGGGGGTTTCAAGTGGTTAGATATGTTTACTTTAGGATAACATATCTGAACCTTAAAATGTTCTTTGTTTGGAGAAAATACCTCTTATTTACGTAAAATACTTTCATAGTATCCCATTGTCTCTCAGGCTAAATATTTTGGCCTAAAACTATTATTTAGAATTGTAAAAACGCAACTATTTAAAAACCAAACTGCAGTCTGTACCAAATACCAAAATACATGAAATGCAAAGCTTGTGCAAAAGCAAAATAATTGATGCAACATCATTTCATTGTGATAATTCGCATAAGTTCGCTGTGACAAGATCTTTGGAAGCAGCATCCTGAATACCCCTGTCTTTAGATTACGAACGAGCATCTAAATACCCGTCTTTAGATTCCCAATGAGTCTCTAAATATCCGTCTTTAAATTCTAAATGAGTCTCGAATGAGTCTCTAACTACCCGTATTTAGATTCCCAATGAGTCTCTAAATACCCGTCTTTAGATTCTGAAAGAGTCCCTTGGTCCGTTGATATGGCATAACTTTAAATAAACATCAGTTCCTAAACCATAGAGAGAATAGAGCTCAAGCGAGCCACCTAAAAAGTTTGCATATGCTTTCGTTGTCGGCAAACCAAACCCATACCCAGACATAGATCCACCAACAGCCGCCACGTGTGAAGCTTTTACGAGATTATCAAAAGCACCCTCTTCCGCTGCGCTTTTCTGCTCTTCTTCAGTTGTGGTTGTGAAGGCGTAATCAAATATGCGGTTCATTTTAGAATCATGGATACCACCACCTCTGTCGCTAAATCTATGAAAAAGTTGTTGTGTTATTGATATTTATTTCAACATGCAGGGTGGACCAAAAAAAATTCCACCGTTTGCTGGGCTATCATGCAAATTATGTTGTTTACTATCTGTTGTTCCTTAAAAATAACGTAGAAACATTCCCAAAAGATTAACTTTCTTCTATAAGTATAGATTAACTTTCTTCTTAACCTTCTACTATAATTGTAAGGTACCCAAATAACGAAAATAAAATAATGTGATTCTTAGATTTCGAAGCGAATTGAAAGCATTTCTGAAAATTCCATTCCATGTATTACCGCGTGAAGTAAATCAGACATATGCCAAGTGTAAATGGCCAATCAAACGCTTCAGCCTTTGTTTGAATTAGCATACCTTTACATTTCAATGTCTGATCGACTTGATGTAGTAGCATTAAATTCACGGAATTGACATTCCACAAATCGTTTTAATTCGTTTCGAAATCTAAAGAAAGACATCATTTTTATTTTCGTTAATTGAGTACCGTAAAGTTATCGTAGACAGTGGAGTGATATCTCAAAATCAAAGTTAATCTTTTGAGGATTTTCTGTGTTATTTTTATAATCTAGTAGAGAACATAAACATTCATACAATCAAAAATAGCATTAACAGTTTAAATACAAATGTAAACCTCCTTTGCACTATCTGACATTTCATGAAATATGCCAACTCTCGGTCAATGAATACAATTAGTGAAATTCAGTCGAAGCAATCACACATGCTTGATTTAGACACTCGTAACATCATGCGAAATTCAAGAGCTTGAATGATAACGTTTTCCGCAACTTCCTATCGGTTATAATAGGTTTTCGTTGAGTTAATTCAAGACATCTAAACAGACCAAAAAAACAGACAGCGAACACCGTTTGTTTGTTTGATAAATTTGTTTCTTTGTTTGTTTGATAAATTTGTAAATGCTTACCTGAAAGGGGGTATGAGAAGCAAGATACTACAAGTAATTCTCAATGCTGGCTAAACGAGGGGAATTTTGTAAAACAAAATATTTCAAAAATGACAGTCTGAATTGTCACTGTAAAGAATAGATTTCAACACCTTCAATGCAGCCAAGAAAATCATAACAAACGAAATCATAAAATTTAGCTGTCTTGGTCTATTTTGATTTATTGTACGAAGTTCACTCAGAGTGTAAAATCTATTCTTTCAAATCGCATTATCATGTTTGAAACCGTAACCTTTTGTTTACAAAATTCCCGCTGTTATACAGGTGCTGATATTTCAGAAATTTGCAGTTTTATCTCGAGTTGTAAACTAGAAGGTTTTGAAAAATATTTTTTCAACTTTCAGGCAGAAGATTCTTAAAAAAATGTTTTATTGTATGCTAATAATATAATAATATGCTATAGAATAGTAATATTCTAATAATATGCAATTCTTTGCTGATAAATTACGCTTTTTACATAATCAGGCAAACAATAAAATGTTGAGGTTATTTGAAAAGAAACTTACTTTAATATAAAATACGAATCATTATTGCAGATGGTTACTTTCACTGGAGGTATATCGTACCATGCCTTTTCTTTATCTTTGTGATGCAGAGCTGTTGCTCTAGAATAAAAATATTGAACATACCCATCAAAATAAGAATTACTAATATTGCATTTAACAGTTAATTGAAATATCATCAGTTTCCTCGCTCTAAATGGATCATAGCCCTGAATGGATCGCGGCCATATCACATATGCGTGTTTACCATTAGTTCATTCTCTTAACGCTTTTTAAACAATTTAAACTCGCAAAGCGTGCATCTTCTCATTGGCTTATATGAAAAAGAAGAATCTTACGTCAACATTCGATGGACTCCCTGGAGAATCGAAAAGACAAAGAACCACATTCGAATTGGATTTGAATGTCAATTGTCTTATTATGTTGATCACGCATAAATAAAAATAATCACGCCAAAAAAATCAACAGTGGGAATGAGGTTGTCTTTTAAAATTTCCCTGTGAATGAGGTTGAATTTCTAATCAAACTTACTTCAATGCGTTTTTAAGCATCTCTTGAATCATGTATTCCAAAGGTGGTGGCAAGTATGGAAATGTAGCCTTTGTGTGCCCATTAATAGTTACAGATGGTGCAAAACCATAGTTGTGTTGACACATCTCTCTGAAATTCAAAATAATGCTAAATAATAAAAATAAGGCAAAAAACAATTTTACAAAAACAATTTATAAGCTTTTCAGATAATTTTCTTGACAAAGTAAAATTAAACCTTCCGTATTTTATTGATTCGATTTTATATAGTATTTGGATTTTTTTTCTTTGAAATTACAAAAATTAATTTAATGAATTTAATGAATGGCAACAGCAGAATTTGTAAAACAACCGAATAAATCACAGCGAAAAAGTTTAATTTGATTTGACTCAGCACGTTTCATTTCCACCTTTTTGCAGATCTTAAATTGTGAAATCAATTTTTGCATCAGATCTCAAATTGCATTGTCAAGTGCAAGACATAAATGTTTTGTTTTAGATTCCCCTTGCTAATCTATGAGTTAATATTTCAGTTTGGATTTTACAATGATTGTGTTCGTCCTGTTTCCAAATAAGAAACTTTCAGTTCTGAAATTTAGAAAAAGCTCAGAAATTTTCAAGCAGCAGCAGTTTCTTTTGAAGAAGATTGTTTTAGCTAAAAAAAATTATCTAGAAAAAAGATAAAATTGATTTCATAAAACAAACAAAACAGTTATAGCAAATATAAGCTCATTTCTCACCTGCAATAATAAACACATTTTTCAATTAAATTTCTAACAGGCATCTGTGTGCAGATAATACCAATGAAATTTTCCTGGTTAAAAATAATATCCGTTATTATTATAAAAATTGACATCATCTGTTACCCTGTGTTCTTTGACAGACGTAACTTCAATGAACATGGACTCACAATATCATTGCCAAAAAACTAGACTTTGTATCACAGGTAGCGAGAAAAAATGATAAGAATATTTTTTATTATCTTTAAAGATAATTTTACATCCTGTGTCTTTCTGCATGTATTTTCATTTATATAGTCCCTGTTCCCATCTTCTCAGCCCACTGTCAAGTCACCCCTCTCTCTTCCTCTTCCCTTTATAGAAGATGGCGGTTAGGAACTGGGATTATATAAAATAAAATACACACAGAAAGAGACACACACAGAAATATTCCTTTTTTAATTCAATAACACACATTCCTATCATTTTCCCTAGCTACTTGTGCTTCGATACCGGACTGGGATACCAGTGGATTTTGACAGAAATCTTCACTCCAGGTTTTGACTTCTTTGAATGAGTCGCTGTTGACTAAGTGACGACAAATTTGTCATAGCCTTGCAAAATTTTCAAATCTGAAGGCAAATTTTAAAAAGTTTATGCTCTGCGTTTTTAAATCTCCACAAGAACGAAAGAAAATATTTTGTAATATGAAGGTTTCAAAACCCAGTACTTTCCTGAATAACACCCATAGGTTCACATACTTCTGATGATCTTAACACTAAACAGGATCATTCTTTGACCTGGTTAATATTCTTGCTAACCTGCTTAATTTTCTTGATAAACAGTCAACAAAGGAGCATACAAGGAGCAATAACTTTATCATGTATAAAAACCAACTAACAGTGAACATCGTTGTCAATATAACAAACACATACCCTTTCATTTCGCAAAGAAATATGATGTTCTGCTAAAATCCTAATGCCAAGGCGTGAAGTGAGAATTCTCTCAATCATCATTGACATTTCTTCATACTGCAATGAAAAATAATTTTTCATGCAAGAGTGCCTAAACTTTGTTGAAAACATTTGTTGCCTCTACATTTTCAGAGAAAGTACTAGATAAGTCAAATAAAGTTAAAAATTACTGATTAATAAAAGTGTAAAAAAAACTTTTTGGCCATGAACGTTTCCTGACAAAAAAGCAAACTCAAGTGAGAAATTATCTATAGCTACAAGCGAAATTTCTCAAATGACATAATCAAAGGCTTCTCGAAATCTCAATGAAGCACTTTGTGAACAAGGTTAGTCAATGTTTTAACCTTAGCACTGCAAAAATTCTTTGAAGATCATGTCTTGGAAAAACTCCAGCAACAAAGTCAGGTCCTTTTTCGTGTTCTGATGCTCAAAACGTTTCAAATCAAAAACATGCCAGTTTTTTGGATTTGCTTGTTAATATGTTAATGGGGAGGTTTAGATCCAGAACGAGGTTTAGATCCAGAACGAATTCAAGTACGAGTACGACATAGAGTGCATTTCCCAACCTCGTACTCGCACATTTGAACTCGTTCTGAATTTAACTCTCGATAAATGTAAATGGATGAAAACAAAAACCTGAATTTTTAAAAAGCCATAACACAAATTACTCTTTCTTACCCTGACTTGTGTTTTCACTTGTTGAACAGCGGTTGCAAGAGAAGTGACAACATCCTTATGATCATCTAATAATGTTTTGACCAAGTTACTATACTCAAGTTCGTCATCTAAATTTTCTATCTTTTTAAAAGAGTAAAGTTTGTAGAAAGCTCTCAAGTATAACTCATACTGTAAACAAGAAAATTAAAAAAATTATTATTATTATAACAATGGTTGCTCAACAATTTTTATTTTGGCAACTTCATTGATTGTTAAATAAAATCAAGCAAATTTTTCTTATTTCAAAATGCTCGCTGCCCTTCGGTAGCTTTTTTAGTAAAGCAGCGAAAATTTCGAAAATTTTCAACAAAAAAACTCGTTGAGCAGCGAAAATCTTGAAAGGAAATAACTTTACCACTGAGTTTTCAAGTGCATTGAAATTAATGGCAACAACAACCACATTGGCAACAACAAGCAATGGAACTGCAAAATATAATTGCAACACACGCGATCAACTGAAATTGCTTGCGCTCAGCGCATTCCTCAACGCTTGTAGAAGAAATCGATTGTTTAACAATTTTGCTTGTTGTTGTTGTTGTTGTCAATTGTTTTTCCAGCCCAGTCGGCCAGATCTCTCTCCGAAGAACCTTTCTCCCCCCTCCCCCACCCCAAATCAATCCTCCGAGCCGAGCCTTCAGTAGAGCTTTCAAATTTTAAGGTTTAAGATGATTTTTGATGGGTCGAGTGGTCACGTGGTAAAGGCGCTTCGAGGCCCAGGTGTTTCAAAGCCAAAGGTAAAGGTGTTTCGAAGCCAAACTCTCTGCGAGAGCGTAGGTTCGGGGCAGATTGTCCGAGCTTCTATAACTACGAAACCCACAGCCAACTCAGTTGTCTATCACTTTGAGGTCGGTAGATGAGTGTAAAAGGAAATCAAATCCGGAAAAAAGGAGCGACGCCCTTCTCCACAGGTAGCAGCAAACGAAACTTGCCCCAAGTCTATTTCGTACCAAATTTCTTATTTCGTACTCAATATATCGAGGGAACGCCATATCGAGGGAATGCTACAAAAGTACTCAGCGAAATGGCACTAAATATAGTTGGGGCAAGTCTGTCGGGTTGCCTACGACCTAGCGATCGGCCTACTTATTTTACTGATCATGTTTAATCATTATAACGATATTTCTGTATATATTTTATAAAAATATGACCTTTAATTGAGAGTACTTACCACTTCTTGCATAGTGGCATTGATTGCAATGATATAGGGTAAACTTTGTAGATCTTTTACTCTCCGAGCAACTCTTTTTGGAAGTTCTCTATGCAAATAACGTGCACTTTTCTGAAAATAAAATCATTACGCGACATCAAGAATAGAAAATAGACAAATGCAAAGTGGATCAACATAATAATGTCCTTAAGTGAAGAACATTGTTCTTAAATACCAATGTATACAAAAACTGAAAATAATTAGGACATTTTCTTAAATGCTGAAAACAATTAACGAAAGCTAGCTGTAAACAATCATTTAAATAAAAAATGATTCAGAAAGGTGCCAGAAATATCTTTCAAAAAATAAATAGCCCTCCTGATAGTTTAATACAAACCTCCAAATATTTGGGAAAATTTTCCAAATTCATGGCAAATTTTTTCCATATCCTCAGACGTAATTTGCATGAAAGTGGTGCCTTGTCTTTTTGAATCTCAAACAGTTGATGAAACGTTAACGTAAGATTACGTAGATCACGTTAAATTACATAGATCACTTAGATTTCGTAAGATTGCGTAGATTATATAAGATTGCTCTTTCGTTTGAGCCAATGAAAACGTAATTAACAGAAGCAAATATCAGGTGTACTCGCGACGCCCCCCCCCCAAGTTTGTCTTGCCTTTCTCGCAAAAAAAATAATATTATTAAGATTACGTTAAATCACGTAGATCACGTATAATTACGAAAAATGACTTAGATCACATTAGATTAAATAGATCACGTAAGGTTACGGATATCACATAGATTTCGTAAGATTGCGTAGATTATGTAAGATCTTGACTTTCTAAAAAAAATACAATACTTATACCCTCTTACAAAGCGAGCTGTAACTGCTATAGTAGCCTCGCTGTTATATAGTGCAAGCAATAGTTAGTAAATCAAAACTCTTATAAAATTTACACCACCTTGATACAAAATCATCAAAAACGGTATCTGCCGACATTTTGTTGTAAAAGATCTGTCAGTGTTTTTAAAAATTGTTAGTTCTATAATCGTTACACAACATAACACAAAGCATGATAATTATCCAATCACGAAATCTAATTTGTATCACATGTTTATAATACTGCGCGTTCATTGGCTATTTTCAAAACGTAAATACATGAAATTCAGTAAATCAAATTTAACGAGTAATTGGCTAAAAACAAAAGTCAAAACATGGTAGTACTCACAATGAGATGAGTTCCATCTTCTGACTTTCCAGCATAAAGCATTTGATGTGGTGTTACTTTCGTCAGTGCCTGTTGGTTTGTACAAATGCAGCATTAAAATCATGAAAAATAAAAAAAACCGCTTATCATTTTTTCTTTAGATATATGACAAATATTATTCGTTCTTGAAATACACATTTAAAAATCACTTTTTAATAGCAAACTGTGCGACTGTTATTTGTGATCCATTTAGAGATGGAATGCGTCCTAATCTCCACTATTTGTATCTGTCAAAGTTTTTGTACATAAACATGTAATATAAAATTAAAAAGAACAGAAGCGACGCAAAAAAAAAACGATAAATTCAAAGATGTTTTTCTTGCTAATATTTCGCCCTGGTAAACAGGGCTTCTTCAGAGTTCAATAAACGGATTTGCAAAATAATTTTATGTAATATAAAACCCACAAAAACAGAGACTTGTGGACCGGGTAGGGTATCAGGGGCATGCGCCCCCTCATTTTTTGAAAAAGTGTTAAAAGTGCTCTCTGTGGTCGAAGAGATGATCCTCAAGCTCGGATCGAATTGTCGATTGAAAATAAAAAATGCTTCCATTTTCAATATTTAGATGGCCCTTTTCTATAACAGTACTGAGTGCCTCTGGTTCTTTGTTTACCTACGTCAGAACTCAACGTGGCTATTGTCTTGCTTTCAACGCGGCTTTGAATTCAAATTCAAAATCAGCATTGGCCTGCACTGAGATACCAGCAAAAGCAAAGTTATATAAAGAAAGGGTCTTGCAGTATGATTTGCGTCATGGATTCTAAAGTTCACAACTAAAGTGTAAAAACAAAAACTACAGCAAAGAAATCTCCTCATGAGTGCTGTTTTCCAATTACTCCCAAAACAATATATTGCGTTAATTAAAACAATAGTTTGCGTTGATTAAAACAATAGTTTGCGTTATCAGAAATAGTTTGCCACATGACTATTGAAACTTGATTGAAAAGAAAACGCAAACAGCGGGGAAATCGCCTCATCCTATTATTGTCTTCCTAATATGTAGCAAAAATGGTCATAGTTTGGTGTGGTTTTTTCTTTGGCATTCTAAATTTATAGAAGGTTAGAAATTTTTTTACAGTATTTGTTTGCATTTTCACCGTAGCAAAATGTTTTACCTTGTAGGAAGTTCGAAAATGGAGGATGCACTTTTTAAAAACTTTTTAGGAAGCACACTCTAAACACGATCCATGACAAGAATTTTTTCAGAGTATTTCTGCAGAGAATTTATCAGAAAAAGTATTAGGAAAGCAAGGGCTATTTTCCGATATACGTAACGATTGGCGTTCATTTCCCTCTTCAAAACGTTATTATCATATTTTACAGTATTCCCAGCTCTTTCTTAAAAATTTGGATTGTAAACGTTTAGCATGTAGCATGGCCTTTCTTGTTAATTAACAATTCAAAAAAATTCCTAGATGAAGACCTACAAAACTATCCCCGTTTACAGAGCTGTAGCTTGACTTGAAATCCATGATGCAACAAACCCAAGGGGGGGGGACACCCTAATATCAAATTAGAATTTGCCTTCATTCCTGGGATTTCAAGTCAATTTAAAGGAACACCATTCATGTCTATTTAAGGGCAGATTTTGTAACAATAGTGAAATCAACAGGCCAACTTCAAAGTGATTAGCCATTCAAGACAAAGTGAATTCTTTTTTAAAGCAGAAAATCAAAACATGGATTTGTTTTGATTTTTTGCTCGAGACAATTCGCTTTGTCTTCAATAGCTAATCGCTTTCAACTTGGCGTATCAATTTAACTATTGTTACAAAATATTCTCTTGTTTGTTCAGTATGTCTTTTGGAATTAAAACAACATGGCTGCTTTAGTGGCAACTTATGCATTTGAAATTTAAATTTGAAAAAATTGACTGCCTAAATTTTCAAGTCATAAAAAGAGGATAAACAGGTTTAAATTAAAAGTTCAGGAATGAAGGCAATTTCAATTTCCTGTTTTGGACAGGTAAACATGGTGGAAGATGGCTGGCTGATTAATATCCCAAACTCCTAGTTTTCCCTTTGAGCATCGTTTGTTGTACAATTTGAGAGCAAATGGAGATAGTTTTTTGGGTGACTAGTGTTATTTTCTTGAAAATTATTCTCTATCATTGAATATTTTGATTTGCATGAAATTAAAATTGTTAAAAGAAAATTTCAATACAGGGTGTCCTAAAAAAAATGTAACAACTTTGATAAAGGCTACCAAGTGCCAGTTTCATTAAATTTAGTCAAAAACGTTTTGACAGATTTGAGCCACATTCTCAGCACTATAGCCTTAATCAAACTTGTTACCATTTTTTGGGACACCTGGTATTTTAAATGTGGTCTTGCTTTATTCTGTTATAAATCTCTAATTCAGTTACCTTGGCAGCAAAAGTGTCAATTGCAGTTTGGTTATAATATGCCCATTTCTTTTCGAGTCCATATTCTCTCCCAGGTGGTGGCGCAAATCCCCTTACCTGAACCACACAGCATTGTGAGCAATTTAGAATTTCTGAATGGTGTTTAAAAATGGAATTTGTCCTGATATTTCTACAAAGCCAAGCCATAATTTCCAGAGTTTACATCACAACCTAAAGTAAGAATTGTTAATCATTCATAATATGGTGATAAACAGATAAATTCTCAGATATAATAGCAGGTCTTTTACGTTTCTATGGCATGACATATGAAGATGCACCTGCAAAAATTCCAGTTATTATTCAGATCTCAAATAACTTTTACATTCATCCTGAGAAGTACTTCAAGGATGAGCCCTAAAAAAGCAGCCACATTCCGTAGGCTAACATGAATTGTTTATTTAGTTGAAATGGTCAAAGTTTTGAGACAAACATTTGTTAATGACTCTGTGTGTGTTAATTTTAATGCAATTAAACAAGTTAAAAATATTCAATATTGGATAAAAGTGAACCTTAAAAGTCCATCAACCAGCCTAACAAACATCTGTATCTATGTATCTGTATCATACTTAACTACTATTCACTAATGAGCAAAAATGCTAAGGGCTATTGTTTGCTGATGTGGCTTTAGTCAATTTTCCAAAAATTTTGGAGTCTTAATTTTTTTCATTCAAAACAAAGAGTCTGGCAATGAATCAATCGCTTATGGTTCTTAGGTACAAAAGAGTTCTACACAATGTGACCCATATTGTCTGTGACCCATATTCACGAGAGCCAAACTTCATCCAGGAGGTTAACTTGGTTAAACTTTGGCCTAACCAGGATTTGATCACAATATGTTAGAGGGGTTGCAGGGACATCCCTAGCATCACCTCCCTATACATAATGTCTATCAAGTGTTGATTGCAAGAGTGAGGATTATACATTTATTGGCCTGTATTATATCAAATCATAAATTTAGGTTGAACTTTTTGGTAATTTAATAATAACAATGATGCCTCTGTACTGTAAAACACATATTTCTAGTAGGATGTAAAAAAGACTATTAATTGCATTCAGTTTATGGATCTGACCCTCTGAGTTTAAGAAATTATCCAATTAAAATAAAAAAAAACAAACATTTTGCTGCCATGGTGCTTTTAGGAAACGAAAGATATAACCAAATCCAAAACTAATACTTTCCCAAACACAATCATCAAAACACGTGATGTGTGAAACTGCTGTGAAAACAAACATGTTTTACATTTAATCAGAAATCGGAGAATCAAACCCAAAAGCCAATCGCTCTTCACAAAGGTGATCTCTGTTCACAAATAAAAATCTAATCATAAATCCAATTTATAACACATACCCTGCAAAATATCAAATCAACAACAAACTTTGATTTACAACACAAAACACCTGATTGGAAAACTTGCTCTCACTCGCTCGAACTCACACCAACAATGTACACTCGCATCTTTTCCATTAATGTTACAACACAGAAATGATATGAATCAAACTCAAATGGAAAAATTCATATTTACATTCATTTCATCAAAAATAAATGCTAAAAATTTGCCGGTTGGCTTTGGACAATCTCACCTGCTGCTCCTGCTCAGGCCCTCAAAGTCTGGATTAAAAAATGTGGTGTCGCAAAAAAAGCATTTGAACATCTTACCTTCATTTGGATTCAAAGAAGGGGGACAAGGGTATTTTTAACCTATATATTGTCACATCACAGCAACTTTAACAAGCTTTCTGTACTTCTGCAACAAAATACAAATCGTGCCTAGTCGCTGCACTCGTCAATCTGATGAGAGGTCATATCAACAAGACCGGCCAAAAGTGAAGTTCGAAGCTCATAACAAAAACGTTGGTCTGACAAAGACAAGAGAGACTATCGTGTGACCATCACGTGACAAACCATTTAAGGATATTTAAAACAAACAGACAGTTTGTTACTGACGTCATATCCGATCTAAACTTGCTACAAAGCGGATATGACGTTACATTTTTTAAAACTGGAAGGAATTTTGAGATTCATACATGAAGAAATAGTTTCTCTTACTTCCTGCTTTGAGAGTCACATGAAATTATTAAAATGTTTTGACAACAGCTTTTGATAGTATTTTGATGGATAGAAATTCTGAAGGTATCAGCGCTTTGAAAATTTAGAACGATGGAAGATTTTACTGTGGCAGATGTTTATGAGCATGCCGCCACAATCGGTCAGGATATCGAAACATTGATCCGAGAATATGGAGAGAATTCAGTGGAGAGTCTTATGCCCAAAATCGTATATACTTTGGAACAACTTGAGGGATTAGCAGATCGAAGACAAAAAGACACAGAAGAAATATGTGATTTGCAGGCCCAAAAAGAGAGACTAGCTATTGAGTGCAAAAGAGAGGGTGCTATGAGAAGGCAGGCAGATGAGGTAAAAAAATAGATAGTGTGTACTACGTAATAAGTGTTGGCTGCGCTGTGCTGCTGCATATCTATATGCTGTTAAAAGTTGGAAAACTACCTTTTTCTGGATGATGTGATGGCTTGGTGTAAGGGCGGATGCCGGATGCATTATATTACGCATCCCGGGCCTGGCCCACATACCACCCTACTTTTGTCCAGGTCCCTTGTGTAGGTCCGTTTCAAACATATTTAAGTTTAATAAAAAAGTAGTTATTTTTATTCACTCAGCATATCCTCCCTAAAAATTGCATATAGCGATTTACTGTTAGTTTTATTTTTACTTTCTTATTTTTAATTCGATTTTTATATTTTTATACTTGGATTTATTTAATTATTAAAAACATATTTCTGTAATATTTTTCAGTTGAAGGCCCTTGGAAATCAGCTCCCACCCTCCTTAAATATGTTAAAATGAAAAATGAAATTAAATATTCAACTGTATGAAATATACAATACAGTCGACTCCAGTTGTTGTTATGCCGCTTATATTCATACTCTGGCAATTATCACATCATCATTGCTTACCAAACTTACCTCTGGTCAAACAAACCCATATAAATGAACTCCGCTTAAAGTCACACTCTGCTTATAGTTGCACTTTTATTGAAAATATTTGGTGTGACTATAACCGGAGTCAACTGTATATAGTCTTGACTGTTCTAGATAGGGTGGTAGGTATAAAGACAAAATAGAATATGCATATCTAAAGCATCAAAACTGAATTGAATTGAAAATGGCGGATACACGTTTTATTTCAAATTGCCAACATTGCAAAGAGAAATGTAAAGTTACTAATCGACCAAGTGACGAATTGCTGTGTGACAGTTGTTGGGAAAGAAACCTAATCAAGCTCAATAAGCAGAAGATGACTGACCCACCAGCAACAATGGACTTATCCAAGAACGAGGATGACGCGACAGTGGACTTCGAGTGCCTAGGCCTAGGCCAACAAAGCAAACCAATCAAGGCAAAGGAAAATAAAACTGTCGAAGGGCCTAAAGACCAGCAAAGAACTAAACGCCCTAAAAATAACAAGAAAAGGGTAAAAATAACTGATTATTTCTTCCCAATCTCAAAAGAGCAGGCTCTGACGACTTCAAATTACTGCTATTCTGATTGTCTGCTCCATGGGAAAGATGAAGGGAAAATGTCAGCTTGTGATCTCTGCGACTCCTGGTTTCATCACACTTGCCTGAAAAATAGGAGCATCACCCCCCCTGGCAAAAATGCCTCTTGGATATGCGCTAGTTG
>JAYJMH010031478.1:0-16969 GCA_036873815.1 Phacellophora camtschatica
TTCCAACCAGACCTGTAGGACGGGGGGGCTTCAACCCCCCCCCCCCCCCAATAATTTTACAAAATACAATCTTGAAGATCACATATTAAAATGTTTAATATTCTCAAAAGGTCCATTTGGTAATAGTCATTTGGAGATTTTATGGCATCTAATTAAGTTATAAAGCATACAAATAATATTACTCTTGTGACAATGCATTTTGTTTTTTTTGTACTTTTAAAATTGTACACCAGGTGTTCCAAGAAAAAGATAACAGCTTTGATTAAGGCTCGCTCTGCGATATATTACATATATATACAGTTCACATCCACTATCTTGATCTCTTAATCTCGGTTATCTCAAACATTTGCTATTTTGAACAAATTTTCATTTTCCCATGGGTTTTCTTACAAATAAACAGATGTCAATTTCCTGCAAGAGTTCAAGAGAACAGTGTTTTTTGTAACAAATTGCATTATTTTTAGTTGTTTTACTCATTCTTCAAATCAATAATTGGGAAAGAGGTTATTGTTGAGCTGAAAAACGATTTGAGGTAAAAATTGAACTTCCTGTTTTTTTTTTTATAAATGTGAATTCATCACTCAATCTACAGACACATAGTGAATGTCAGTAAATGTTAGTAAATGTGAATTCATCAAGTATATGTGTGTTTATTGTACATGGGATAATGCTTTCAGGCCCAGTATTTTGACTGTTATTTAGGCAACATTCTGCTGCAGATTGGATTTAGTAAATATTGTAGCTGCATTTTAAAAAGGGAATTTTACACAAATTTTTCCACTGAAAGAAATAATTTTACACATGCTTGGACATGAAGATTTTAGCATATAGGTTGGTAATCACTCTCCTTGGTAATGTCAAGAGGGTATTTATTAATCTGTTTCAAATCACTTTTAAAGTAAATAGACTAGACTCAAGAAAAACCATTTTTTTTTTAATGAGAAGATCATTGAGATCATGTTCTTACTGTAAACCTTTCAAATAAATCATAGCAACTCATTCTAAATTTAAGCTATACACAAAATGATAATAAATAGTATGTTTAAGTTTCATCCAAGTTTACCTCATCATTTAATGAATCTAATTCTGAATTACTTAGTGTATATTTGTCTATTAGTCTTGTATCTTTGTCTAAAAGCATCCCCTCTTTTTTTGCTGTTCACCTTCTTTGACAACATCTCCAAGTCTATATCCTTTAATCCAAACTTCAACTGAGAATTTCTCATTTCTTTTCCCTCTATTTTTCTTTCTTTTCTCTGGATTAAAAAACATCGACTTGCTAAAGGGTGACTCTATTCACCTTCATGCTTTGGTTTTTCAAATTGAACTTTCCTTTTCATTTCAAATTGAAGATTCCTTCCTTGCCATGCCTTGTCACATACATAAGGAAATTTCTATTGTAAGTTTCTTTTGAAACATAAATTTTCAAAGCTACAGTGATTATATTTTATCATTTTGATTTTATTTTCATCTTTAGCATTTGCGGAACAATGGATTCTGTTGATCAGGTAAATTTAAGACTTTTTGTTTTCAATTTTAAATGAAATTATCTGTGAACAATGTTTGACATATTTTTTCGATATTTTTACTATTCAAAAGAAACATGTTATGTGCTTCCAAATTTTTATATGCATTATATTTTCTCATTTGCATTTTATATCTTTTTATTAAATGAATAATCATTTAATCATTACCCAAAAGTTTTATTTAATATTTTAAGCAGCTGTCTCCCTTCTCCCTCCTTTGTTGCTAAAATATGGCAACTTTCTTTTTATTTTAGGAAGCTCCTTTCCTTGCCTTCCCAACAAGGTGGGCCTGCATCAATGTGACAACATTTATATACTGTTAATTATGATTGATAAATCATTAATTAAAATTAATGGATTTTGTTATTAAAGTTTTTTAAACATCTTTTATGCACATGTTCTATGTACTCTAATGTCCTTAATAGAAGACCCCCATTTATTTTTACTTTGTAATTTTTCATTAAAGCAGCAATACTATGCAAACCTGCCCAACTTTGCACCTCTCCCCATTTACTCAGAGCCTCTACTATTGAAAATTCTGGAAATTTC
The DNA here is from genome assembly GCA_036873815.1 of Phacellophora camtschatica. NCBI lineage: Eukaryota > Metazoa > Cnidaria > Scyphozoa > Semaeostomeae > Ulmaridae > Phacellophora > Phacellophora camtschatica. Next base: position 2,076 of record JAYJMH010031478.1, read on the forward strand.
CAGACCCCATTTCATTTTATCTCTCCCCTCTACTCTATAAAGGATGTTATAGTACTGTATAGTATAGTATATTAAGTTATTTTAATTCTTGACTTTTTAAACATCACAGCTCTTTTTTCTTGTCATTTATTTTGGTTTGTGTATTAAATATATCATATCTATTTTAAAATTGTTTAAGTGTCAGATTTTGCTGTGCAAATTTGTAAAAAGTATATATATATATATATGTTATTTTTTAGTACCTGAATATAAAATTGACGGACATCAGCGTTACAGATTCAGAAAGATATCCTCACATGGTTTGTATAAATTTCTAATTTTGTGGTATTTTATTTTAATGGATCATTGTTATTTTGTTAATTTATTAAGATTATTTGTGGCTATTTAATTTTAATTTTATGAACTATCCAAGTAAACTGCTTTTTATGAACTACAGTAATGCAGTAAATGATAGCAACAAATGCAAATGTTTTACTCTGTAGACTTTCTTAAAGTTGTGTTTTTTGTTTTTTGTTTTTGCTTAACTAGTATTTTTAAAAGATTTCTTGGATGAACCTCTGTGCAGGAAAGAAACAAATCTGTGGAGGAGTTTCCTCTCCGTTTCTCCTCTGCAGTTCCCTTTTATTCCTCGCAGAGATTAATTCAAAAATTCTGATTAAAACAGGGGAATTCGGATGCCAAAGCAGTTGTTTCAGATAATTTCCTACCACAATAATTGAATTATTTCGTTGTCAATGGTAGGAAATTATCTAAAATTACTATTTTGGTGTCCAAATTCCCATGATAAAGCGAAAAGTAGACTTTGAAAAAGTATATTTACTCTGGGACAGCAGTTGAGTTTTATTCTGGGGGGGTGGGTTTTTGCACTCGGGCAGTACAGAAGGTATGTGGGTTTTTGCACTCCGGCACTCAGGGAAAGAGAAAAGTTTTTCTTACAAAAAATGCATGCCACTTGTGCTTTGTATGGATTTCGCATTTCAAAAATTACATTTGTGAATGATCCTTCAAGTAACATGGATTATCATGGATTATCAACTATTACATTATCAATGTATGTATATTACTTTCCTAGTAGTTTTCGTTCTTACAGTTTAAAAAAAATTATATGCGTTTACAAGGTGATTAATACTTCATTTAGCTGTCTGTAAAGAACTGCTTCATTAGAGGTTCAGTTGTGAGGTATGTACAGTTGCCATCAGATGAGGTTGATGTGACGCTTTTGCAAGATGCTGCCAGAAAAGAGGCCATGCAAGGCAAACAGAAAGAGTAGAAGCAACAGCTCATCTTTGTTGTTAAGCCAAATCCTGTTTCCATACACAGTTGAGTTTACATAAACATACGAAACATTCAAATATTTAGTACAAGAATGTAAATAAACTTAACTTGTTTTCATTTAAAGACTGGCCAGCATGCAATGCGCAAAGTAAACAATTTTCTTCGCATGACAGAGCTCCATAGTTTCTAACCGTACGTGTTTAGAAAAAATCGTTTTTCTCGAGATATAAATAAAATGCTTTTATGAAAGTATTCCTGCAATTTTCTGCTTAAAACGTTCCAAAACCTATTGTATCTGCTCTGCTGAGCCAGCTTTATAAGTTTAGGCCGAGTGAATCAATATAAACGAACAACCACAAAGCATTCTGCGTTCAATGGCCGGTTTTTAAATTTGCCTATTTTGAGAGGAATGTTGTTTTGTTTGTTACCAAATAAATTCGTAAGCAACACAATATTTCTTCGTCGTTGGAATTTATTTAACAAATTTCAGAATATAATAATGCTTCAGATTCTTCTGGTGTATTTCAAAATTTCTGTTTACTTTTTGTAGCTTCCAGATACTAGAATTTACCTCCAGTTTTTAAATTAATGAAACATGGGAATTATAACTTACTGCGGGGACCGTCAATTGCCTCTTGCAGTGGAGCTCTTTCTTACGTTAAATTTGGTTTATTGTGTACTTTATATGATCTGGTCTCAAGTCTCATTTTTTTGATGTGTTTTATTTGTCACAATTGTTTTCAAATTTTTGGTGCCATTTTGCGAAATGTAATCTTTTAAATGAACGGATCATATAAATAATAATAATTATGCACTCTAATAAATGGGTATGTGGCGCTCATAAGGATGGTTTTGAAACGTGGGTACCAATTTTAGCGAAACTTCTTTAATGTTGGTTTACATGTTAAAAATTGTACCAAATATTTATATGATCCTGAAAATTCTAGATTTATGACTAAAAGTAAAGCCATAACTATACCAGAAAAAACGATGATTTTGAAAAGTCGATGATTTTGAAAAGCCTAGTTTTTGGCTAAAAGTAAAGCTATAACCTTACCATTATACCAGAAAAGTTTATGATTTTGAAAAGCCTAGTTTTCGCCAAAAGTAAGGCTATAACCTTACTATTTAACCGAAAAGTCTATGATCTTGAAAATTATAGATTTAAACCGAAAAGAAAGCTATTACCTTACTTTTTGACGGAAAAGTCTTTAATCTCGAAAGGCTTCGTTTTCAGCCAAAAAGGAAGACTGCAACCTTACCATTTTACCAGAAATGTCGATGATTTTGAAAATACTAGTATTTATCTTAAAGTAAGGCTAAAACCTTGCTATTTTACCGAAAAGTCTATGATCTTGAAAATTATAGATTTAAGCCAAAAAGAAAGCTATTACCTTACTATTTAACGGAAAAGTCGATGATTTTAAAAAGCCTAGTTTTTGTCCAAAAGTAAGGCTATAACTTTACTATTTTACATAAAAAGTGTATGATCTGGAAACCTCACTATTTTGACGATTATTCTATGATCTTATAGATTGAAGATTTAAATCGAAAAGAAAGGCTATTACCTTACTATTTCAAGGAAAAGTCTCTAATCTGGAAAGGAAAGGTTATAGAGAATCCTCTATAACCTTACCATTTTACCAGAAAAGTCGTTGACTTTGAAAAGCCTAGTTTTTGGCCAAAAGTAAGGCTATAACCTTCTAAAAAGTGTATGATCTTGAAAAGCCTCGCTTTCATTCAATTTTAAGGCTATAACCTTGCCATTTTACCAAGAAAAGTCGAAGATTTTGAAAAGCCTTTTTTTCATCTAAAATTAAGGCTATAACCTTGCTATTTTACCGAAAAAGTCTACAATCTGGAAAAACCTCGTTTTCAGCCAAAAAGTAAGGCTATAACCTTACTATTTTAAGGAAAAATCTATGATCTTAGAAATTCTTGATTTAAGCCGAAAAGAAAGGCTATTACCTTACTATATACAGAAAAGTCTTTAATCTTGAAAGACCTCGTTTTTAGCAAAAAAGAAGGCTATAACCTTACCATTTTACCAGAAAATTCGATGATTTTGAAAAGCCTAGTTTTTGGGCAAAAGTAAGGCTATGACCTTACTATTTTACCTAAAAAGTGTATGATCTTGAAAAGCCTAACTTACAGCAAAAATAGAAAGATTTAACAATGCCATTATACCAGAAAAGTTTATGATTTTGAAAATTATAGATTTTAACCGAAAAGAAAGGCTATTACCTTACTATTTCACGGAAATGTCTTTAGTCTCGAAAGGCTTCATTTTCAGCCAAAAAAGAAGGCTATATCCTTACCATTTTAAAGAAAAGGTGATTATTTTAAAAAGCCTAGTTTTTCGCCAAAAGTAAGGCTATTACCTTACTATTTAACAGACAAATCTATGATCTTGAACATTATAGCTTTATGCCAAAAAGAAAGCTATTACCTTACTATTTCAAGGAAAATTCTTTAATCTGGAAAAACCTCATTTTCAGCCAAAAAGTAAGCCTATAACCTAACCATTTTACCAGAAAATTCGATTATTTTTAAAATCCTAGTATTTATCTAAAAGTAAGGCTATAACCTTGCTATTTTACCGAAAAGTCTATCATCTTGAAAATTATAGATTTAAGCCAAAAAAAAGCTATAACCTTACTATTTTACCTAAAAAGTGTATGATCTTGAAAGGCCTCGTTTTCAGCCAAAAAGTAAGGCTATAACCGTACTATTTTACCAGAAAAGTCGATGATTTTGAAAGCCTAGTTTTGGCAAAAAGTGAGGCTATAGCCTTACTATTTTACCTAAAAGGTGTATGATCTTGAAAAGCCTCGCTTTCAGCCAATTTTAAGGCTATAACCTTGCCATTTTACCAAGAAAAGTCGATGATTTTGAAAAGGCTTTTTTTATCTAAAATTTAGGCTATAACCTTGCTATTTTACCTAAAAAGTGTATGATCTTGAAAGACCTCGTTTTCAGCCAAAGAGAAGGCTATATCCTTGTCATTTTACCAAGAAAAGTCGATGATTTTGAAAAGCCCTTTTTTCATCTAAACGTAAGACTATAACCTTGCTATTTTACCGAGAAAGTCTTTGATCTCGAAGGGCTTCGTTTTCAGCCAAAAAGGAAGGCTGTAACCTTACCATTTTACCAGAAAAGTCGATGATTTTGAAAATACTAATATTTATCTTAAAGTAAGGCTATAACCTTGCTATTTTACCGAAAAGTATATGATCTTGAAAATTATTGGTTTAAGCGAAAAAGAAAGCTTTCACCTTACTATTTCACGAAATAGTCGATGATTCTAAAAAGCCTAGTTTTTGGCCAAAAAAAGGCTATAACTTTACTATTTTACATAATAAATGTATGATCTGGAAACTTCACTATTTTGACGATTAATCTATGATCTTATAAATTCTAGATTTAAGCCGAAAAGAAAGGCTATTACCTTACTATTTCACAGAAAAGTCTCTAATCTGGAAAGGCCTCGTTTTTTGCCAAAAGTAAGGCTATAACCTTACCATTTTACCAGGAAAGTCGATGATTTTAAAAAGCCTTTTTTATCTAAAATTAAGGCTCTATTAACCTTACTATTTAAAAGAAAAGTCTATGATCATGAAAATTATAGCTTTCAGCCAAAAAGAAAGCTATTACCTTACTATTTCAAGGAAAAGTCTTTAATCTGGAAAAACCTCGTTTTCAGTCAAAAAGTAAGGCTATAACCTTACTATTTTACCTAAAAAGTGTATGCTCATGAAAAGACTCGTTTTCAGCCAAAAAGGAAGGCTATAACCTTACCATCTTACCAGAAAAGTCGATGATTTTGAAAAGCCCAGTTTTTCGCCAAAAGTAAGGCTTTAACCTCACTATTTTAAGGAAAAATCTATTATCTTTGGAATTCTAGATTTAAGCCGAAAAGAAAGGCTATTACCTTACTATTTCACAGAATAATCTTTAATCTCGAAAGGCCTCGTTTTGAGCCAAAAAGGAAGGCTATAACCTTACCATTTTACAAGAAAAGTGTATGATCTTGAAAAGCCTCGCCTTCAGCCAAAATCGAACCAAAATAACCTAGCCATTTTACGAAGAAAAGCCGATGATTTTAAAAATCCCTTTTTTATTTAAAATTAAGGCTCTACTAACCTTACTATTTAACAGAAAAGTCTATGATCTTGAAAATTATAGCTTTAAGCCAAAAAGAAAGCTATTACCTTACTATTTCAAGGAGAAGTCTTTAATCTGGAAAAGCCTCGTTTTCAGCCAAAAGGCTATAACCTTACTATTTTATCGAAAAAGTGTATGATCTTGAAAAGATTTGTTTTCAGCCAAAAAGGAAGGCTATAACCTTACCATCTTACCAGAAAAGTCGATTATTTTGAAAAGCCTAGTACTTATCTAAAAGTAAGGCTATAACCTTGCTATATTACCGAAATATTTTGTAATCTTGAAAAGCCTCGCTCTCAATCAAAATGGAAGGACTTAACTCTGCCATTTGACCAGAAAAGTCGATGATTTTGAAAAGCTTAGTTTTTGGCCAAAAGTAAGGGTATTGCCTTGCTATTTAACCGATAAAATCTTTAGCCTGGAAAGGACTCGTTTTCAGCCAAAATATTAATTAATAAACTTACCATTTTACCAGAGAAGGCGATGATTTTCTAAGGCGTAACCTTACTATTTTACCTAAAAAGTGTATGATCTTGAAAGTCCTCTTTTTCAGCCAAAATAGAAGGATTTAACACTGCCATTATACCAGAAAAGTTTATGATTTTAAAAAACCTAGTTTTTCGCAAAAGTACCTTGTAATTTTACCGAAAGTCTTTAATCTGGAAAAGCCTCGTTTTCAGTCAAAATGGAAGGATTTAACCCTGCCATTGTACCAGAAAAGTTTATGATTTAGAAAAGCCTAGTTTTTGGCCAAAAGTAAGGCTATAACCTTACTATTTAACAGAAAAGTCGATGATTTTGAAAAGCCTAGTTTTTAGCTAAAAGTAAGGCTATAACCTTATTATTTTATCGAAAATGTCTTTAATTTACTTTACTTTAATTATTTTAATTTAATTAAAATAATTTTGGGTTTCTACAGCAATTTGAGCATTAAAGACGATTGGGTTTACGGGAACTACCATCTAAATTGGATATAGGGCGTTCCCAAGGAAATCTTGTGCTTACCCACAAATATAATGAAATGAAAACACAAACCCAAATATATAACTGTATGGCTCATGCTATCTATTTATTTCTTATGACGTTATTTAATATTGAAGGCAAAATCTATATTTATTGCAATAACCAGCTAATTAATACCAACTTACAGAAAGGAATATGAAATTATGTAATGATAGAATAGACTATATATATAATAGTTTCAAAAATAACATGCAGCGCAATTGATCCACGACACACTGTCCTATTTTAGTATAAAATCTAAATATATTAGAAAATAATCCAAAAACACTCATAAAAATAAAAAAAAATTATTGACACATTACTATTATGAGAGTAGGAAATAAATGTTCAGGAAACCATACCTGTGCTACTGCTGCAGAAAAGATAATTGTAAACGTTGAATTTATTCTTATTTCTTTTTAGTATATTGTAGCTGCTCCGAAATGGAGATTAAGTTGTTATTATTATTTTTATTATAATTCGATTAAGCCCGGGGGGCTTATTCAAAATTGGATAGGGGAGGCTTATTCGAGAAGGGGGGCTTATTCAAAAGTCAGCTTCCCCGAGAGTATTATCTAAAAAAAGCATGAGTATTCTCTAAAAAAGATGTCAAATATTATCTTATATGGAAATAAACATAGGTATGGTCGTACGAAAAAGAATTCTGGAAAGTTTGTAATCAATGTGTTGTCTTTTTTACTGAATTTGACTGAATATCAGAGGGGTTCTTATTTCATTTTCGTTTTGATAAATTAGGGGGGGCTTATTCGAGAGGGGGGGGGCGTAATCGTATTATGATGGTATTGTCATTCCAGCGTTCCTCCGCATTTAACCCCCTGTGAAAGATTGTATTCTTCTCGCCTATTTTTACTAAACAATTCTGTATTTCATTCTTTGCACACTAAAATTGTTGACTGGAGTTAGTCAGAAATAAAATAGGCTCCCGCAAAGAGGCACACACCCCCCTGGTTTCAGGATAGATGAAATAGCCTTGATCTGCTTTTAACTTCCTTATTGTGTTTCAAAGCAAACTAATGAAATAAAACAAAGAATATTAAATCATGCAAAACGAAGCAAAACGAAAGAGGAAGTAGAAGTATCTATTATGTCTACGTTACTCATACAACTTCTTCCAGTTTAGTTTAGCTTCGTTTGGGCTTTTCTTGTTATCGTATAAAGATTGCAGATATAACAGAAAAGGCAACGAAAGTTAAATCTTGTGTTTAACAAGTATGGATGAAGAATGTTACGTGAACAGAACAGCAATCATGGAGCAAAGAAACAATATCACAGGCAGGCGAACTTTTCCTCAAAAAGTTCAGCGCCCAGAAGTTGTAGGCCGAGAACAGCTTTCACCCTGTAGAGAAGAGGAAAATTACATCAACTACCAAGATAGACCGGAATCTTTTTACGTTCCTCCAGATGTCACACCACATGAGCCTCTTCAAGAGCGATATGAACCATTGACGACACCTCGAAGAAACTGCGAAGTTCAAGATGCACCGAACTTGCCTGACAGGAACAAAAACAGCCAAAAGAAGTTGATGGAAAACGATGAAGTAAACACAGTATTTCCTGTAAATCATGACACTGAGTATGACGACTTCCTGGCAACGAAAAAAACTACTGGCGAGAAACGAGGGGAAAAAACATCTGAAACAATTGAATTGACAGACATGAAAGTTCGAGGATTGAAATATCAAATTAACCGTCAACCAGAAAAACCCGAAAGAGCTGAAAACAAAAGAGTGGCCATTTTCATTGCAGTGGCAGCATTGATCGTGGCATTTGCAGCATTAATTGTTGCAATATTGCTTGTGGTTGGCGTAATAAAATCAGATAGAGAATGCCAATGTAATGAACTATCGGTAGAGATGAATGCCTTGCGTTCTCAAGTGAGCTGTATCAAATCGCCTGATTCGTGTCTCCTCACATCAATCGTTTCTCCAACACCAACATTGGGTTTCAGGTCATTATCAACACCAACATTGGGTTTCGGGTCATCATCAACACCAACATTGGGTTTCAGGTCACCGTCAACACTAACATCGGGTTTCAGGTCATCATCAACACCAACATTGGGTTTCAGGTCATCGTCAACATTAACATCGGGTTCCAGGTCATCATCATCATCATCATCACCAACATTGGCTTTCAGGTCATCGTCAATTTCTAGTTCATTTGAATTTTCTCTTCAACCTTCGAAGGCAATCAGTTTCAATCAAACAGCAATCAACCAAGCATCTGTGTCACAGTCAATGAACTCGTCAGTAAAAAATTAAAAGCAACTTTTTGATTGGCTAAAATATCTAGACTTTGAAAAAGAATTGACTGTGGTATCATTTTTAAATAGTACTATTCTTTGTCACTTCTAGGGCCACATCAACTTATGGGCCAACTTGGTCTGGATCCCTTGCTAATTGAAACAATTTCTACCAAAATGGGAACCTGCTTAATTACTTTGCTATGCTATTCCGCAATGTGGAATGGAACAATATTTGTATATAGATTTATACACGTTTGTTTAGAAGAAACCAATTTATAAGAACCAGTACTGGAGCTGTTGAAAAGTTAAGAAACTGTCAATACTCGGCCTAGATTTGCCACAGGTATTTCCTTTTAATACGAACTGAGAATTTCTTTTTAATCCAAAAGCAAACAAAAGAAAGAAAGTGAGGGGGAGGAAAGAGAAAATAATGAAATGAGAACTTTTTTCTCTTCCTTCCTCCTTTGCTTCCTTCGTTTGTTTATCTCTGTTCCCCAGCTTCTTTTTTATCAGTAAGGAAGAAATAGATTTGGGGTATTAAGAATTTCAAAAAACTTTCTAAATTTTATTTCTATTCGTAATTTTGTATTCATAGGAAGATTCAAGGGAAACCGATTAAATTTTGACCTGGAATGCTAATTATAGTTCAACGTAAGTGCCAGGACGTTTTAAGAAACTTTCAGCATTGAATTTGTGAAAAATTAAGAAACTCAATAGTGAAGCACTTTCTTTTTTTAACGTGTTAAATATTATTTAGGCCCAAGCTATACATAAGCTCTGATTCTCTTGGGTTGCGTAGAATACAGTTTTGTATTTAAATTTTCATATCTTAAATTATTTTGTAAACGTTTGAATTCTTCGAATACAAAGTATGATAAGGAAAATTGATTGTGAGTGTTTGGGACCTTCAAAAGATTTTGGCCAAGGATCCTTGTAAATTTCACGAGGACCTTGCAACATAAGATTTCACGCACAGCTTATCTAGTCCCCCTGCGAAAAGGCTGATTTAAACCTGGTGATATTGGGGGCATATGATATTTTTATTTTCGGAAACAGATCAGAGAAACCTCTGAATCACTGATAAATTTCAACCAAAAACTACTTGCAAATTTGTTTCAATAGGGACAGTGCAAAATATTTTTACAACGGGGCCAGTGGAGAATGCAACGAGACAGGCACTTTTTTGCACTGTTTACTATTTCTTCTGGCCCCAGACTCAACGGGCATTGACTTTTTGGTTGATTTAACAGAGAATTTGGAATTAAGGTACATGAAATTCCCTCAACAATAATTGATCTAGTCTTTCGGGTAAATAATATACATATCTATGGTATATATCAAATCAATAAATTTTCGAAATAATGGTAAATCTAGCAGTTATTTTGTACCAGACAAAGTTTGGCTATACGTGGCACCAGGCGCATCAATTTTTTTTTCAAACAGTGTTAACGAAGCACTAAGATCTTAGCATTTTATGACAATAGAGCTTTCACTTTTTAAATTTACTTTTGGTTTGCACCGGCCCTGTTGTAAAATAAATTGTGCACTGTCCCTAAATTGACTATCCATTCAGATTCCAGTGGAGCATAAAACAATGGCCTACGGTAAGCGCTATTTATCTACATAAAATAATAACCATGGGAATTGGGACGCCAAAATAGTTATTGTAGATAATTTCTTGTACCATATTGATTGACTCAATTCGTCACAGCGTCACGAGTAAATTTCAAAAGCAAAATAACGGAAAGAAAAGTAGAAAGAGAAGAATGAAAGAACAAATAGAAAGAAAATTACCAAGAGAAGACAACGAAATGAGTCAATTAATATGATAAGAAATTCTCTGCAACTACTATTTTGGCGTCCGAATTCCCATGGAAAATTTTGACAGACAAATATCACGACTCAAGAATCTAAGAAATGTAAAATTCTTAACGTGAGTGCAAAATTAAGTCGTATGAAATTAACGCGAACTTTGCCGAATCACGTTAATTTTCCTGATTTGTTAATTTCCTGTAATTAATAAGATAAACAAAAGATTCACTTCTGAATATGACAATGCGATTTATCATTGTAAACAAAGGATTTCACACCTTTAACGTAGCCAAACTACTCGTAATAAATTCTTTTTATTTTTTTATTTCATTGTGCGCACTCAGAGGTGTGAAATCTATTCTTTCGAATCGCAAATCGTATTTGATGTGTTCGAAACTGCAATCTTTTGTCTCACAAAATTCTCTCTTGTTGATTAGGTAACAAATAAGTGTAGACGAACAAAGAACAAAGAATAATAAAGTATCCAATTTTCTGCCATATCAAAAATACTTCATGTTTCTAAAGTGCGTATGAGAAATTTAAGTACAAGACATACAGCAAATTTAAGCCTTTCACTCCTGTAAAAAAGGTATGGCCCATTAATGTATAATTTCGAATTTTCAGAGGGTACACGAATAAAGAAATTAAAGGTTTTTATGTTGTTAGTTTGTCTCATAAGTAAGTTTGTTTGCTTCATCTGCTACTTCTTGCAAGACAAAAACTTAGGTAGGGTTTATAAAAAACAAAGTAGCCTACTGATGTTCGACGGTTTGAAATAATTATCACTAACAATAAGAAAGTACCGTTTTTCCCCAGTTCCATTGACTAGAACAAAAGGAGAATATGAGAGCAAAACACATTTAATACTTTTTGAACTAAATTACCAGCAAGTATACCAAGTTACGGCGTATGATAATGCTATAGTTTGAAAACAAGCTGAAGCTGTCGGTAATAATAGATCTCGTAAAAACAGAATTATTAGAATGTTACATTGGAGTCAAGTTGTTCCGCCCGGTATACGACTTTCTTTTCTAAGAGACCAATAGTTTTATGAGATCAGTGTTGTTAGTCCGTTTTGAAAGAAACATGCTATGTCTCGTTCAATTCCTGCCCTGACCATTCCCCCGGGACACCCCCGGGCGTTTGCACATAAAAAATTTCCGGGCCCCGGGCATTTGACTGTTAATTTTTTTCCCGGCCCCCCGGGGCATTTGACAATACTAATTGCGTTTGCTTATAAAATTACCTTAAGCAGCTATGACAGCAACGTCAGCTGGTACGTTATGTTAAATCGCCAAAATAAACCCCATTCCTCATTTGCGTGGATAGCCATTTTTCTTACTTTTTCCAAACAACAAGGTTAATCTATTTCAGAATTCGGGGAAGTTGCAACACCTTTGGTAATATGAACCAGTTTTACTGGGAACGATCATCACGTTGTGTTGAAAACTGTGAAAACATACAGTTGTGGTGATGTAAATTCTGTAAGACAATGTTGTGGCAATGAAATTCAAGATCTCCTTGGAAATCTGCGGTTGAATGCTTTGGGCAAGTTTTCAGTTCATAATTTGGAAATTACCCAGAAAAAAAAAACAAAAGGATACGAGGTACTCGTTGGCACTGCTGTCTTCGTTGCTTAAGGTACATGTTAGAACATAAACTACTACCTCAATTTTTAAACTCCAATATAGCTACCCAAAACCCTTGTATAATATTCTAAATACCGACTTTTGATTTTAAAATGATTATCAAAACGTTGTTATTTACTTTTTGGTGCATATTTGGTTAAGTTTGAAGGAAAAACATTATTTAAAGTGGTAGGGTCGTCGGTGTTTGATCATAGTCAAGATAATCACACACGCCATCTCTAGATGTATGACAAACATCATCATTCGTTTTTCAAACACATTTCAAAATAACTTTTTGAAGAACAAAATTTTCAACTGTTATTGTCATATATCTAGAGATGGTGTATGTGATAAGCTCGAATATGCTCTGACGCCCACCAAATTGGTAGAATGTGTAGTTTTTCATTTAAATTCGAGTAAGGAGGGGCCGCCCTTCGTTCAATGAATGATTTAAAAGTGGCCCTACATGTAAGTTATTTTATAAATTGTTAGTAACAAAATGCTTTTTATCTAAATCTTCCCTCACGATAATAATATTCTACAGTTCGTCGTGTTTATATTGTGGCTCTTCCTCTTCTGGCATGCCTTTGGTAAACAACGGATAATTTGAAATAATCTCGACACTGGAAAGTTTGCCATCCTTATCAGCATCCACATTCATAAACAGCATATCTACGTGATTATCGGCAAACTTTGTCAGCGTGAATTGCAGAGCTATGTGCGCAACCTCATCACCAGTCAGGTAGCCATCTTTGTTTTTGTCCATGGAATCAAACTTCTTGTTCTCAATATCACGGCCTTCGGGGTCTCTTTTGAGATCGTATGCTTTCAGGTACTCCTCCTTACTTATTTTTAAATCATCGTCCATATCGAAATCTAAAATTTGAATTTTGAGCATAAGCGTATCAGGGGTAAAAGGAAAGACTCAAAGAAAGTCCTGAGTTTGTCTATTTTGAATTCTATTCTATTCGAATTCTGAATTAATGTCGATTGTGAGTGAAGTTTGTCTATTTTGGCACCGAGAAATTGGATTTCAGTAACTGGGAATAGCAAAATGGGATTGGACTTTCAATTGTGCCTTCTTTACCAAAATGATTCTTGTTATCCAACCGCTAAATATTTCTTTAATTGTTTGGGGACCCCCGTTGCTAGCAATTAATGTTGGAAACAAAGAATGCACACTTGTTTCAAATTAATTTTTTATTAAAAATCGAATTCTATCACATGCGGCGACGTATAGGCAGCCCACTAAACTGCACTCTTGTTGGGAAAATTATAATGGGACTGGGATAAATTCGAGATGGGCAGTTTTTCAGAAAGCTTCAGTTCATATATATATATATCCATAAGACATTTCCTGGCTTTTCTCTTGTTTCATTCAACAAATAGATAAGCTCATAAAAAGACAAAAAGATATTTTGATAAGTATAAGAAAAACATTCTAAAAACAATCCTTTATAGCACCAGAAATATTGTTTCATAGCATAGACCTTGTTTAAAGCACAAACGTTGTTTTTATAGCACAGACGGTTGGTAGAAACATAAGGGTCCCATATCAGAGTTCCTAAAAGCATTGAATATTAAAGTTTACTACGAAATGAAATAATTAACACAATGTTACTGCAATTCATAATAGCAACCTACCATGAATGTAACTGCGAATAGAGTAATTGTCCATTCTTGTGAAATACTCTGGTGTAGCATAAAAGCTATATTCGTGGCTATCAAGGAATCCATCTTTATCAGAATCAGCATCCTCAAACCTCACCTTCTCCATATCAAGTCCTCTCTTGAAAATGGGATTTTCTGGGTTGCCAAGCTTCTTGAGGTCTGTAAGAATTTCTTCCCAACTTATTTTGTTGTCTTTATTTAAATCATATGATTTGACTCCTTCAAGAACTCTGGCTTCTTTTACAGATCCTATCTCTGCCATTTGGATTAACCATATTGTGAGCTCTTGCTTGGAAATATGACCATCTTTATCCAAATCCATATCTTTTATATCTTCCATCAGTTTCGCTTTCACTTTCTCCACACTTAGATCATTGAATTGATCACGGTAGTGCTCTGTTATAACAATGTTAAAATCCATTCAAAATATGCATATTTTTATCATATGTGCATATATTGAAAGCACCACCAACCCTGCCTGACCCCACCAACCCTGCCTGACCCCACCAACCGAAACAGGTGGACACCTCCCAAAAACTTAGCAAATAACTCACAAAAAAATGTTCAAATCATTATTTCAATTACATGATTTTTTTATAAGAACAACTTTTATAAGAAACATGAGAAACTGGGATTTGGGTTAATTTTTCTTGGAATCTCAGAAACTCAATATATTAAATGCAAAAAAGTAGAGCATTATGCTGTTATAATATAACTCTTGATAACAGTCCTGACAATGGATCACCTTTTTAGTTGGCCTACCTTTTAGCTTCAGAGTTGAAGTTTATTGATTGCAATATGGCAAACAGTGCTGTTTGCTTTTATAATTATATAAATAATTTTACAATAAATAATAACTCAAATCTTTATTTTATCCGAAAAACTCAAACTTAAATTTTAAAGGAAAAGAAACCTCTTGTTTCATTAAAAAAATTTGAACCTGTAGACTTAGGTCAGGTATGTTTTTGCCTATGCGTATCTTCTCTAGCGAAGCGAAGTATTGGGCTGTTCCATTATTTATCCGTACAGGGGGTGTGGAAGGCATATTCCAGGGGGGTTTCAATTATCAAACCCCT
>JAYJMH010031500.1:0-16965 GCA_036873815.1 Phacellophora camtschatica
ACATCGAAACGTCGCTCATTATTATCGTTAATATTTATAATTAAATGTTACAAAAATAATATTCTTATTCGAATATTCATATAATTTTGATTTATGTCTTATACAGTTTACGTCCCTTTCTCTAAAACTTGACATTTCAGAGAATCAGATATGTTTTGTTAGCACTTACCTCCTGAAAATATAACTTTTTCTATTGTTAATATTGTTTATGTATTGTTTATCAATGGGTTATTTGTCGTTTTTCAGGGGGTGCAGGAGGTAGACTTTGGTTTGTTTCATTGCACAGATTTGATTTACAATTTCAATTATTTGTTTATTGTATATTGTATATTGTTTATTGTATATTACAAATTTGTTTATTGACTAACTATTTTGGTCATTATTTTGTAGACCGTGAAGTTATGTGAAGACCATGTGGCCTTGCTTGACAAAACGACTAAGACAGAATGCAAGAATCTTTTTAATGAAATAAAAGCCAACACCAAAGTCAGTTTTTATTGTATTTTAACTTCACAAATTCGCCATTTTTTGTGATTGATTTTATATTTGCTACTAATTTATGTAATGGCTTGCAACGTAAACCGGACCCTAGGACCATTAAGATCCTTGAGATCATTAAGTACTAAATATGCAAAGGTATTAAATAATCCTCTGTTATGAAGAGTCTTTTTCATATTTAGTAGTTAAAGGTCTCAATTCAATGACCCCAGGGTCCTAAGGTCCGGTTTATTCTAAGGTCCGGTAACATGCCTAATATAACTTATCATATTTGTTATCATTTTTCATATTTGTTATTTGAATTCGGCACATTCAAAATGTGACATCTGACATTTGACCCAGGCCTGAATTTAAGAGATAAACAAATGTCTCCATCCCTAAGCCCCCCCCTTAAAATGTAATGTTTTACATCGTTTTCTAATGGGCCACATGGCTCTTCCAGGAGTGAAAGAGTTAACTCAATTGCAATACATTTTGTTGTTTTTGCTGTCCACAATGCAAGCCTTCGAATTAATTTTAACAGGAGAGCCTTGTGATAGTTTTCGATACAAGGAAATTGAAGGGTGATTTAGATGTCAAAACATTGCAACTGAATGCAACAAGGTAGGATATTTACATTTTGAAAACTGCTTTATTTTTATTTTGATAACAGTACTACTAGTGTTAAGCCCTAGCTCTACGTAGTACTGCTTACGTAGAATTACTAACGGTTTTACAAAGAAAGAAATGTTAGCTGATGCTGTTAATCCATGCAGTTTTTATTTCGGTCCTTATTGGGCCCGTACACGGGAGTAAGTGGAGCGCGGAGCTTGGACAAATTTTCCGCGATTGCTGGAATGGCTGTCGAGTCTATTTTTGGCTTCTAATGACAAAAAATGTTGAGTTCTTCAACAAATTAAAATTTTAGGCAACTAGAATGACTGCCGGGACCAAATTTTAGTTCTACGTTACATTAATAAACTATTGAGTTTTACGAAGTTTTGAAAATAGAATGGCTGTCGTAGTTTACTTTTCAGTTCTTGGTATAAAAGTTCATTGAGATTTTCGCAAAAATCTTGAAATTTGGAAATTTTTGATCCGACAGAAGTTTTTTTTAAATTTGCCTTCCGAGGGAGGGGCTAACCACCTCCGACGGGGGGATGTAGCCCCTCCTGCCCCACTTTAGCGCCACCACTGATTAAACTCCAAAAACACCGGAGAGTACGTTTCAATTTGCAAAAAATAGCACTTTTTCATTTTTGCTTGTTTAGTCATGTTCTTGTATGTTTCTATGTTTGTTGGTTTGTTTGTGTTTTTAGTGGGACTATCATGGCATGAAAAAGCACCTGACCGTGTAACCAATGGTCGCAGAAATGTTTTTCAAAAAATGATGCAGGAAATGTTGTGTGACCGATGGTTGCAGGAAATTTTGTTGAATTTGCTGAAAGTTACGTTGTTTATTATGTTAAATTGCTAACATCTTGCAGGAAATTTTGTAGGCAAGTTTGGCCGTAAGCACCAAATAAAACTTTTTAGCCATGGTGACAATGGTAAATTAATATATCGTAAGTGCCACTCATAGAAGGAACTTTAACGTCCTTTTCTTCTGTGAATGGCACAACTTAATTTATTTCTCGCCAAAAGTAGGTATTTGTTTGATATAAAAGAAAATAGCAGATGCAAATCAACTTAATTTAAAAAATAAACTGAGGTTTTTCATCACAATGAAACAATATTTTTCAGTGCTAATAAAGAAGTTGGTACATACGCAGACAATGTGTTTGGTGTTAGCCTATCTGTAGTTTCAAAAGCAGATTTACTTATGCAAGGGTGAGTGTGGAAGTTTATATTTCTTTAACTCAGGATTTGTTTTCAATGAGCAGATACATCCTGTCTACATTTTTATATTTATAGTTTATAGTTATTTATAGCTTACAAGCAGTGCGTTAATCAGGGCTGCAAAAAGTGTGCTCGACCAAGGTGATGCCGTCTAAACCGCGATGCTGTATTTTGAAAGCATCACGTTGCATCTTTTCAGAGACTTAGCTCTCTACAAATATCGGTGGCAAAAACTACGAATTTCACCACGTATCTTTAAGATGGAGTCCTTTCACTTTCGATAAAGGATACATGCTGTAGGTTGTATTCTTGGTAAACACAAGGCTTGCATCGTAGACCCCATGTCTTCACAGAAAACGTAAAAATATAACTTTACACGCGTTCTGAATTTCAATTGCGAAATCATCATTACAAGCATTACATTCTACTATACTTTCCTAATTACTTCACAACACTACAGGACGAAACCATGGGGAGCGAAAGACAATGACTACCCCATGGCCAATATATAAAGACAATCAACGTTCAAGGGTCTTATTGAACACACAATTCGAGCCTTCTTTACTTGTTTGTACGTTATCATGTTGACATGATTCATTTAAAAATCTTCATTCTAGCATTTTATTTTAAATTTTTCTTTTTTTAGTAATGCCATAACAAAGAGAGAATTTTACGGCGGGAAAATAGTTGGTGAAAGTTCAATAAAACAGGATACGGGAGCCGGCCATATTTTAAAGCATCGATATTTTGTGAGTAGACTTTCATTTATTTACTTCACATGAAAAAGACTACAACGTAGGAACCCCTTTTTGAGAATTCAGAAGAGAAGATTTGCAAAACGTTTTTTTTAGCTGTGTAAAAAACTAGCGAGAAATGTTGATCTGAAGTTCAGGGGCTTTCGACTTTCGATTTTCCTATTTTCAACAGCACTGAACCGTTAAAATATAAACCGAGCCTCCTCTTATCTTAGAGGCCTTTTACCAAAAATTGAAGGCTTTTTTACCTGACTTTGATCATCGTAAATATATTCTGACGTGTTTTGTTGTCGTTGACCTCCTGGTCTCTTTTTCTGCGTTTTGGGATTTTCCTGGAGACTTTAGTAAGAGTTCCTCCCTTTTAACGTCCCAATGCATTTCAATGCTAAGAATACGGAAATAAATTTTCCTTTTCTTTTTTTGAATATTATTTATTTATATAACATTGTAAATATAAATAGATAATCAATTATTGTTTGTATTAGTTTTAACATGGCCCCCTGTAAATCAGTCAAAGCACTGTAAATCTTTCCATGAAAAATTTGAAACGAAATGAAAAATGAAAACGAAATGTCCAATGCCTCTCAAAGGCATATGTTAAAAGAAACAAAAATGTCTTTTTTCTCTTAGTCGTACATTGGTTTTTTCATGATTTTTTATCTCTGAATTATTTGAAAATCCCCTATTTGAATGTTCTAGATCATAAAAGAACTTTTGAAAAAATATTTTCATGATATTCAATCATAAAAAGAAACATTTATGATGTTTCCAGAACATAAAAGAGCTCTTTTTCTGAAATAGTAATGTTTCTTTGCTGATATTATCTTTAATACATTGCTTTATCTTGATCAAAAATCTTCTAACAATTTATTCATTTTCTGAATTCTTTTTTCCTGCCCAACGTTGAGCAATTCACAAAGAGTCAGTGCTTCGTTTTTATTCCATCCCAACCATCTTCCTGTCGATACTTGTTTTAGCCTTTTTTCCAGATCTGGAAATTGCAAAATTTCTACTTGTATGGAATAGTTGCCTATAGCCATGCACAGCAACCCATAAACTGCCCATTGTTTTAATTCAGTCTCATCCTCTTCGTTATATTCCAACATGTCGTACAATATTTCAAGGATATTTGTCTTCTGAATAATTTCCTTTACATCATCGTGTAGCCAAGAAACTTCAATAATCATTTTTACGATTGAAATTTTGAGTTGTGATGACTCATGTTGTTCATTGAGGATGAGAATAAACTTAATGATATAATCGCATGCAAATCTTGAAGCCGATTGCCCTCCACTCCATGCTGTATGTCCAATTTTTTTTAAAAAATTACTCTTTTCTTCAATTGTTAGGTCTGGCTTGCTTAGACAAATGGATGCTTCAAGAATGTCTTTTTTGTAAAGATCAGTCTCAACTTTCAACTTTTCTTTAAGTTCTTCAAGCTCACTTTCATCCTCTTGATAGTCTATTTTTGATCGTTGTTTTCGTGTCTCAAACAGACCATGCTGTGTCAGTCTTCTAAGGCTTTCCATTTTTGCTAATTTTCTAACTTTTGATTATTTCATCTCGCTTTTGATTATTTCATCTTGTCTTCATTCGTTTGATGTTTAAACCTTTTAAACCGAAGGAATAAAGGTTGATGTGTTCGAATTTCGAATATTGCATTCTTTTTGTGATTGAAAATTTCAATCAAGAGAATATCACCAATTCAGTTTATGTCGTTTTCCTTTATTTTTTCTCAGAATTGCTACGTTTAATATTAAAAAACGTTGTAACCATATCCTTTAAACACCATCTCAGCAATACAGTTCAATTTGTTGATTGGGGAGGAACAGAAAACTGTTTTCAGATTTTCGTAAACAGGACATCAAAATCGTTGGCATTATTATATTGTTTTATTTTGAAGAGAAATGATAAAATTCCTCATTGAATAAACAAGCAGGTTTTTCTCAATTTCAAATACTGATAGTTATGTCTCGAAATCTTCGAAAACATTGTTTCTTGTTTTGTACAGGTGATAAATAATGGACCAGACCAAATCCCAGGTGCCGTTGTAACAATTCATTGGCCGTACGAAGCTATTTCTGGCAAGCATCTTCTTTATCTCATGGAAGTTAAGGTTAGCTTTTACTATTTATAATTCACTTGTTGTATTTTTTATATAATTAATTGCGTTTTTTCAGTTTTAAGTTTTGTTTTACTTATCAATAAGGAGAGAAAATAAGGAGGAATAAGAGTGGTAATGTTGGAATTTAATTAGCTGCTCGATTAGCGCTTGACCAAAGTCCCCGAAATGACGTCCAGTGAACGCAGAGAAACAGGAATTTGTACAATAAGTTCAATGTGTAATTTCTCAAATACATTCAACACGTGATATCACTTAATCAGCACAGTAATAATAAGCACATGTATGGTATGTTTTAAATTTTCGCACCACATTCCTATTTTTTCATTCATTTTCATTTGTAATTATTTTGACACAATATCCCTTCAGTTACATAAAATAACAATCATACATGTACATGTTACAATAAATTAAAAAATTACACTCATCTAAAATATCTAAATAAAATATCCTATACACATGGGGATCCTGCTTACACAGGGATAATTGATCTTCAACAAAATTTTATTATTATTATTATTATTGTTTTTTTATGATTATTTTAATGTGTTATTTGAATTTTTTATAATTAATGTAATTTCTTCACATATAAATTATATTTCTAATAAATAAATATCACATATTATGTTTCTTCTGACGTGTTTCTTAACATACATGTATATATATATATATACGTTTTTATTTTCTTTTAGTCTGCTGGAGCTAATTGTTCGTTCTCACGTGGACAAATTAACGAACTCCGTCTTCGGGTAATGTTTTTCAATTATTACTTCGTTTTTGTTTTGGGCTGTTTGAAATGAGAACAAGTCAATTATTTCAGTCTGTGAAATGTCATAGCGAACGATTTTTAATCTTATTTGAAATCTAAATTTTGCAAACCGACTGTAGTTGTTTCACGTTGATCTTAACACGTTATTTGTTCAAACGATTTTCACAGAAAATTTTCACGAGAATAAAAGCTCTTGTTTGAGGGTGACGCATAATTTCAACTTTGAAAATTAATATCTCAAGTAACAAGGCACCAAAAATGTCAAACAAGGTATTTTTAGTTAATTTAACTTTGAATGAGTAGCACCAAAAACATTTGGCAATGTTTTAGGTAATAGTTTTATCGTTACACTCAATGAAATCCGTAGCCTTTTTTTGGACACCCTGCAAATTGTTTAAATTGTTTAAGTTTTAAATTGTATCAATAATTATATATATTGATACCACTTTAATTCAAAGAAAATTTTTTGTTATCCAAACAAAAGAATTAGCATAATTGCGTGTATACTAAAATTTGCAATGAACACAAATTTAAGAAAATCATTAATTTTAAAATTGCAGTACTGTAAGGTGTCGTTTACACGAGACCGGACAAATATTCGCGCGGATGAAAATACCTACGTTCACTTTGGCTTTCCGTTTACGCGGTGAAAGATTTGCTCATCAACTTTTGCTAACTCTTTTTAGGCATGCGTAGCGTAGATTGATGGATTACTCATGAAAGTTAACTGGAAATTCGTTCAGTTAGGCTTTCCGTTTACACGAGACCTAGCCGCAGTAATATTCGTCCTCCTAGATGAACGAATATTCGCTAGTAAGGTGAATGAATTGAAAATTTGTCCGGATGAATATTAGTACGGCACCCGTGTAAGCGCATTTTACCGTACGAATTTTAGTTCACCTTTCTATTGAACAAATATTCGCTCAGCTAGGTGGACAAATATTAGTGCGGTTAGCCAGGTCTCGTGTCAACGGATTTTCATGAGTAATCCATCAATCTACGCATGGCCAAAAACAAAAGTTGGTGAACGAATCTTTCACCATGTAAACGGAAAGCCAAACGGGCACCGTGAAGCGTACGAATTTTCATCATGTAAACGCGGCTTAAACCCCCGCAAATAAGAACCTAACTTTTGAAAATTCTGTGGTGCAATATGTGCTGATTTTAAAGCTATAGAACTGCCACTTAACGAATTGCTGGTGGCATATTTACATTTTAGTAGACTGTGATTCTGTTGCTTGAATGGCCTGTGATTCTAGTCTGATATGGTCTGGAAAATTACATTTTCCATTTTATGGTGACTTAATTTCAGCCTGGCTTGTTCTTAATTTTAATTTTCTTGTTTGTGGGGTATTACTGCATATACGGATGCATGAAAAGACTCGAGTTCCCGAATGGATAAAAAGTGTTTGCAACTTTTTGATTTGCGTCGACGTTGCATTGTTAGCTTGATTCATTGTTTTATTTTAGTTAGCATAATTGTAATTTCTTGTTTCAAATGAAATGAAAGTTTACATGACTGCCTATTAATTTGTAGTCAATTGACTGCCTGTAACTTTTTTCATTGTTTTCTTTCAGTCATCATCGACCATTGATTTGAATGTTACTGCTCCTGGCTCATTATCATTAAACAGAAACAGAAGGGACGCATCCGGAGGCAATGCCACAACCGTCACACCCCCTAAAGTCAAGCAACCAGTTTCCACAAAGGAGGCAGCAAAGAAGACAAGTGTAGCTGGATCCAAAATGGAAGGCCAAATACTGGTACAGTAAATCCCCGCTGTTAATAAACTGGATATTTGGCTTTAGCCTCATTGCTTATCAAATCATTCTGTTGTTCTCCTTAAGATTTTGAACCTGGGTGTCTTAATTTGCAGTTTCTTGATAGCGGGGATATACCGTATTTGACTGTTTTGGATATTTTAAGCAAGAAGACAACCATGAGAGCATCGCTTGAATAATGGCTTCCTTCGTAGCTTTTAAGACAAGAAAGCAATTTTAAATGCATTATTTAATTCTTATTGGGTTTGGCTTTTATTGGGTTTGGCTATTATTTTGTTTGGCAATTATTTTTAAACTAGAAAACAGTTGTAAACTTTTCACACCCTGATGTATTTCAAATTAGCAGGCAAATCATATTCAAGTTTCATTTTTGTAAGGGGCAGCACTTGCAAATAAACCCAATTCAAAATGTAAACTTACGTTAAAACATCTGAATTTAATATAAAGTTCAGCCCATATTTACCTCCTGAAAATATGAATTTTTACGTTATTTAGAAATGGGTCATACCTTCTCCCGGGGGTGAAAGGGATAAAATAACTATTCATAAACATTCATCCTTTGAGACCATTTTAGAATCACAATTTACCAATGTTTTTGTTTCCAGGACTGTCGTAAGAAGACTGCAAAATGTACAAGTTTTACTTGTAAAATTGATAATTTCCAAAGTGGCAGAGGTGTTCAAATCGTCGTCAGTGCTAGAATATGGAATTCCACGTTACTAATGGTATTATTTATGTTTCTGTATATTTGTATATATTCATATTAAGAAAATTACTAATGGTATGGATATATATATGAATATATTTTTGATACTAAAATTATTAACATTATATTTGGTAGGAATTTTGACAAATGGAAACTTTTTGAAAAATTATGGTGAAACCGAGATCTCGAGAACTTAAACAGTCCACTCCAGTTATAGTCACTCTGGTTAAAGCCATACTCCGGTTATTATCACATCGCCACTGTTTCCCAAACTTACCTATGGTCAAGCAAACCCTAATAAATGAGCTCCGCTTACAGTCACACTCCGGTTATTATCACATCACCACTGTTTCCCAAATTAACTCTGGTCAAACAAACCCTTATAAATGAGCTCCGCTTACAGTCACACTCCGGTTATTATCATATCACCACTGTTTCCCAAATTAACTCTGGTCAAGCAAACCCTTATGAATGGACTCCGTTCATAGTCATACTTTTCTTGAGATTATTTGGTGGGACTCGACTGTAATGCTTTTAATTTTTTCTCACATGCTTGTTCAAATGGGATTTCAATTTGACTTAGGCCTTTTTCATATTCAATCAGAACTAAAAATCTGGTTTTATAATATATATGTACATTACTTATGTTAATCCACTCATTGCTCTCTGAAGTTTATCAGCACTGCTGTAGAAATCAGTGAACGTCAACATGGGGTGTACACGCATAAATTTAATAGCAATATTTATTAATGTACCTTTTAAAATTTTTATTTATTCTCGCATGTTTATCCCCTGTGGTGTATTCAATCTGCACTATTTTTCATTTTGCTATACGGTATCTCCAGGAGGCAAGTATTAAAGTAAAATTTAAAAAATTAAATATCATTTTATTGACTGCACGGAAAGGTGGAAAATATGTTTGTTCTGTCGTAAGTTGTCTTACGTTTTTCTGTCGTAAGTTGTATCATCATTTGTTAATCCAGAATCTACTGTCTCACAAAATTGTAATTTGCTGTGTACACGATTGAAGATAGAGTTATAGAGAAATAGTATCACAGCTATTATTCTATAACAGAGGTAAAATGTATTTTTACATAGTTTTTACGTGGTTTTTTCCGTCTTGGTTTTGTTTTATATATTTTTTTTGCCTTTAGGATTACAAGGGAGAAATACTAAGTGTTGTGTCTTATGCCAACGTTGCTGTTGGATCAAACGCTTCATACATCTATGACCCAAATTTGCGCAACAATGAAGCATCGGTAATTTATCTTTATTTTGTTATTTTTGTTGTTGTTGCTTTATTATTGTTTGTTCGTTTGTTGTTTGCTTGTTTGTTTGTTCAGTTGCTGTTTGCTTGTTTGCTTGTTTGTTTGTTGTTTGATTTTTTGCTGTTTGCTTGTTTGTTTGTTTATTCTGTTGTTGTTTGCTTATTTATTTGTTTGCTTGTTTGCTCGTTTGTTGTCTGTTTGTTTGATATTTTGTTTCTTAGTTGTTTGCTTGTTGTTTTTATGTTGTTTGCTTGTTTGGTGTTTGTTTGTTGTTTGTTTATTTGTGTGTTTGTCGTTTGTTTGTTTGTTTGTTGCTTAATTGCTGTTTGTTTGTTTGTTTTGTTTTGTTTGTTTGTTCGTTCGTTTGTTTCTTTAATGTTTAAATTCTGTTGACTCAAGGTATATGTTTTACACAAATATTTCTTTCCTGTTTTAATTTATGTCGGCATTACTTTATAGCATACATGTATTTATAAATATATCATGTAAATCTTTGGATATGATATTTATATACATATAGGTTATATAGTATATATATCAATGAACGTTAATTAATTTTGAAGGTTGATTGGTTACTTGTAAAGAGTTAACGTTCTCCTTAACGAGGCATTTTCCCCCTTACTTCTTTATTTTCAACAATTCATTGCAATAATTTAGTTTCTTTGAATTCCTCGAAACATTTTGAAATATCGTTGTTAACATTTTCAATCAAGTATTAATGCATTAATTTTTTACTTTTTAATAGATTTATTGTTTTTTGAAAGTTGGTGTTTAATATATTTTTTGTGTGTAGCTATTTACAGTATTGTATCCTGAAACACCAAAGACTGTGAAAGAACGTGTTGCTGTTTGGAAGATCGTTCTGGCTGTTCTCGCGGGAATTATTTTACTTGCTCTCTTGGTATTTGGATTGTACAAGGTATGAAACTTGCATCTGTCAAAATATGATCAGACGAACCAAAAGCCGATTTTGTAACAATAGGAAAATCGACACACAGATTTCAAAGCGATTAGCCATTCAAGACAAAGCGAATTTTCTCAGGCAGAAAATGAAAACATGGCTTTGTTTGTTTTGATTTTTTGGCCCATGAGCTGAATAGATCAATTTAGCTGCCGAAGTAAAATATTTGCATGAATAAAAGTTCATTCAGTCTTTTTGGATTTTGCAAATATTTTTGGACGTCGGATTTTGCAAATATTTTCTCGGATTTTGTCGACATTTTGACTGGACTCTTGGATTTCGGAATCGGATTTTTAGAGAAATAACCGCCATACTTCGGATATTTAAAAGAAGTTTGTAATACAATATTACTCAATATTTCACAATAAAATACGATGGCATACAATATAATGTTACATATTGCAATGCAATTCTTAAAGTATTTTTGAAGACGAAGTTGCCCCACGGCTTTTTGTGCTTTTGAACTAATGTTTATATGGCCTGTATTAAAATAGATTTAACAAAACTATGTTTTTCTTTTTAGCTTGGATTTTTCAAGAGGACTGACAAGTCAAAGTACAGAAAGAAAAGAAATCAGGCCGCATCTAAGGAAAAAGAAGATTTATTATTAAAGAAGTGAGAAAGTTTGTTCCAGTGAAAACGTCACTGAAGGTAAATTTCGAACTTCGTTGTGAAAAAGCTCCTTTCAATACATCACTTTAACGAAAGTCTGCCATTTTGGGAATTTTTCATAAGTTCACGATATTAATTTTTTGACTTGAGATTCAGATTGGCAACGAAAAAGTTAGTCAATCTATGAATTTTCATTATTTTTTTCCAAGCTACAAATGATTTTATCAGCTTCAAAGCCCCGAGCATATTTTACGGTCAAATCCATTATAGATTCTCAAATTTTAAATTCTTGTAAAAATCCAGCTGCTAATGATAAGCATTTGAAAATTCACAGATTGACTAAGTTTTGTGTCAGAAAAAATTTTCATTGAGCAAAATTTTGAATAAATCTACAATGGCGCGTTTTCGTTAAAGTGGCGTATACAGCCTGCGTAATAGAGCCTTTTACAATACAATAATTCAACTACAACGTGTCATGTTTCGTATACCAGTAGTTTTATTATTTTGAATATACACCAATTGTTTAGTTTGTGTTTTCATTACCGTTTTGGAATTTTTTATTTTGTTTAGTTTTGTGACTTGGCTTTTCTTTAGGTTTTTAGTTGACATTGATCAGTTGCATGAATGCAAAGACATTTGAGATCAATTGATTTTTCTTGAAACTTCGTAGCTTATTAAAATATTTTATAGTTAACTATTTAAATAAAATATCATTTGTTAAAATAAAATATAGTGTATTGTAGTATTATTAAATTGACATTTCCAAATATTTTTAGGCAAACTTTTGATTTACTACTTTCACCGTGTACAACCTAAGCCATATTTTTTGTACTGCATTCACATTTTGCGATTCAAGACAACTTACCAGGTTCGCTTTAGTTGAGCTCTGTCATATCCAGTGGTGAATATTCTTCAAAACACTGCAATGTTTTACTGGGGGAAAAAATGAAATTTCTTCTGAATTCTCGTTGGAAAGTGTTACGTCGAACAGGAAAATGAAATCTATCTATTTACTGGGGAAAATTAATGATTGTGAAGAATATTTACCCCTAGTCAGATCCGTCAGACCAGAGTAGACTTATCTATATACTTGAGAATATTGAAATTGTACACGCACATTTTTTTATGCTGGCTATTATCACATTACATTAGTTTTACATTACATTAGTCTAATATGAGGGTTTTGTTACCTCTGCGGTCATGTACGATTACTTTTGGCAAATGATTTTTCTTCGTGTATTGTTAGTTTTAAGTTTATTTCTGGTTGCTTATGTAGCTACTCCAGTTTTTCAAATATTAAATGTACATCTTTGATTATGCAGTTCTTCTTACACTAGTTGACCTGAATGACAATTCTATCAATCTACTGAGATAGTGTTAAAAATTAGGTATGCACAATTTTCGTGGAAGTGATTTAAGTTAGCATGCAGTTCTTTTCATTTGGCCCAAAAATATTTCTACGTTTACCAAGCTGTTTTTGAGGGGATTTTGTTTTGATAATTCTTTCTTTGCTTGAGCTTGATATAGAGACTGCAACTTATAATTTGATCCATTGTTTGCAAAAATCTACCTAATGATCACTGAGTTATAGTCAATGAAACACAAAATAAAGGATGTCTGCTGCTACAATTTTTCTGAACATATTACTACTACATATTGAAAACACCACTACTACCTGGAATAATACTACTACTATATTATGAAAATACTATTTCTACATTATTAAAATACTACTACTACATTAGGAAAAAAAGTTACTAATACATGGAATAATACTACAACTATATCATGAAAATACTACTTCTATATTTTGAAAAATACTACTACTTCATTAAGAAAATACTACTAATACAGGGAATAATATGAAAAGTTTTTCATCTACAAGGTTTCTTCTACTACCACATGGAATAATACTACTACTATATTATTAAAATACTACTACTACATATTGAATAATGCTACATAATGGCCCCCCCCCCCCCCATTACCGAAGGTTTTGTTTCAGAATTTAATTTAATTCTTGTGCAAACCAAAAATAGCATTTTGAATGCTAATTTGCATCTGAATTCAACAAATGAATGTGGTTAGTCTTTCGTGAAACGAACTGCATTCAATAAAATGTATTTATTAGTATTTATAATTACGCGAGCATCTAAATGGGTTGGACAGAAACAACTTCAAACAGAACGAACTTATTGAAAATCGATAGAATCTATTATTTTTAATTTCTCAAAAAATGATAATGTTTCAAGCATTAATTTCACATTTTAGGATAAAGTTAAGCTAAATTTGTGCAGATCTAATCTATCTCCAATCCTGCATCTCTTGTTGTCTGAAGTCGTTTGTCGTAATGATTTTGTTCAAAACTGCTGATGTTCATGTATGCGTTGTGTATTTTTGTTTTGTATTATACTACGATGCGAAACAAGAATCGTATAGTCGTTGATTTTTTATAAAGTATACTCACACGAACATTCGTATGACATTGTCACGCTTTGATGATTTAACCCGACATAGCATTATTGCATATTGTCTTTTGTTACTTTATAAAGAGGGTCTTGAAGGGAGCTGGGAGACATGGTACTCTGGGATTGGGATTTATGCATTATTGGGATAGGAATGGGAAGAAATGAAGTGGAGACAAAGAAAATTTCACCATTAGTTCAAAGCCAACCTCGTACACAGAGCTATTTCATTCATTTTGCGTAAATATATGCGAGCTCGTGAATTTATGCCGCATGAAAATAATTCATTTTTCGAATTCTACACTGGCTAATCGTTTTTCATATTCGAATTTGGAATCTCTCGAGATTCAGTTGAATGTTGATTTCCATGCTTATTGTTTCTCGTAAGCCAATGAAAACGCATAATCGCCAGGTACCAGGGGTATTGTATGAAATAGCCCTGGGCAAGAGATTGGTTAAAAGCCTTTGGGACACTTTTGGGACACTGGCTGGAATTAACTGTAAATAGCTGAGATTTATTTCAAAATTAAACTGGAAAGTGGGATTGAGAACCTCCCTTCGGGACCCTCTATAAAAAATATTTGTTTTGCAAGATGAAAATTTGAAAGGATGTCATTACTGCTGTTTGTTTCAGAACGCAACAATTTATGCCGCGGTGAGAAATGTATTTAGAAGTGGTTTTGGGCGTTAAATACAAATTCTTTCAGCTACAGTTATAACAATTATATACAGCATGCATTGAATTTATTTCTTCTCGTTTTTTGTCTTTCCGTAAGATTTTTTTCTTAACGTTTTCTAACATTGTAAATTTAGCCAGATCACTGTTACAATATTTTAACTTGTTTTTAGTTTATGAATGTGTGTTAGTTATTCCAAAAAAGCTGTGTTTAACTTTATCATTTTCTTGAAGCTACTTTTAAACACCATGTCTAGCGTGGTTGTATTTTATTCAAAATCTTCTTTTACTCACGGTGGGGCAGGGGGGGGTCACCCCTAAAGGTAGGTTTTGAGTTTTAAAATTTAAGTAGTGTATGATTTTGAAAAAATAATTCTGAACATAATGTATGATCTTCCTGGGAGGGGGGGTTATACTCTAATATATTAGCCTGTGTTCCAGACCCCAATTCCTGAAAAGAAAGGAAAGGAATTAGGGGGTATGGGTATGTTTGCTGCCGATGAGGATGAGTTTGAAGGCAGATAATCATCTAAACAATACTACGATTTTTAGCAAAAATGCTTTAATGTTCGGTTAGACATTTAAAATTGTCCTGAATGTTTGGTGATTTAGAATAAAAAAGAATATTAATGTTGGCTATAAATGAAAATTTGAACATTAAAGATGGGTGGGTTTACAAAATCTCAGTGGCACACTCTCGTCCCGCCGTGGGACGTGTACCCCCCCCCCCCCGGACGATATTAAGTAACTCCTTAAATAAGGGTTCATTGACAATAAATTTATAATCGTTGGTGGGTCTAGGATCCTTAATATTGGGAACTCCGTCTTTTTCGTAACGCTTGTCTTTGTTTGCCGAGTTTTTTTATATTTCTTATTTCTCCTTGATACAAACATGTGTAATTCATATCCAGATGCCAGAATTTAGTAGCTTGTTTTTACTGTGCAAACTTAGGCTTACTGAAAAGAAAGACAAATATTTATTATCAAAACGAATACATAAATAAATTTATAAATACTGTAAATAAATACAGAAATCTTGATAGTCACAATTACAATAAACTACATTCAAAAATTGCTGTCTCTATCAGCGACCAAAAATTGTTTATCATTATCCTTGCTGTTGTTGTTGCACTAATTGTTGCAAGAAAGCATTGATTCCAGCCCCATCTCCTTCGTTTCCCTGTATTTTGGCTTGCAATTCTAGTATGTTTTGCATCAACATTTCAATAAAACGTTTATCAACCAACACGATGTCTTCGTCCCCTTTGCAGAACCCACTCTGATCTGTGGCTTGTTTTTTGTTGGCTGTTTCAGGCACGGCGTTTATTCCAATTGTTTGCGTTTCTATGTTTATCACTGCTTCTTCAACCTGGAGAATAAAAAAATTTATGTTTATCTTCTTTTATCTTCTTTGTGTCACAATCATCTATTTTATTAAGTTTTAGAAGCGGGTATTTATTAGCTTTATTCATAGCAGATGTCGATTTCATAAATATTGGCGTTCTTTATCCAAAATTAAGTTGACATTGTCCCAATTGTCTTTGCTAATTATTTTGTATTTACCTTTTCAACGAAGTCGGCCAATTTGTTTTTTGACAAACTATCTTCTGCAATACTTAGTGTTTGTGTAGAAATATTTTTTATCACTGCTTTATTATTTTGCACAGTTAAACCGTCACCTCTGGAATCATCAATTTTAGCAATTTGAGGTTGGTTCCTCGCTGTATCTAAATTTTCTTTACTATTTTTGTTTTCCTTATTTGATTTCCAATGTACTGGCATGTCATTCATTTTGCGTCTTTTCATTTTGTCAACACATTTGGCTTCCTCTTGCAATTTTCCAACCTTTTCGGTGTTTCCAAACTTGACAATATTATCTTGCACCAAAGAAGAAACACTTAGCTCAGACGTTTTCTGACATTCTTTGACTTCGCTTGCATCGAAATATTTGCGATATGCCCATTGCAACGCAAACGTCACTGCAGATCCACAGGCAGCTGCCAACAGTGTCCTAGCACCTATTTTAGGCCACTGCATCTTCAAATTCAAACTTAACCTCACTAAAACACTTTGATTTAATACAATGCGAAAATTATTCCTTACTCCGTGATCAAAAAATGTTTAACTGTTATGATTTACAAAATATCACGAAGATATTCGCTAAATATTTGATAAAACGTCATTTTATTGTGACGTCACAATCAGAAAAGATTGAAGCATGCGGCGCCGTTGTACTCATGTTTTTAACATTCAATATTCAGACTCCAGCGAATTGCATCGTTTACTATTTAATATTCGTATATTGGAGGAAGTAGGTTATTTTAATATCAAGATGTGAACTGGATATGAATGGCGGCGTTCCTTTGAATTGACTTGAAAGCTCATGAATCAGGGAAATTTTAATTTACATTTTTGGACAGGTAAACGTAGTCGCAGATGGCTGGATGATATCACAAACTGTTGAGGGGGGGGGGGGGGGGGGGGGGGGGGGGGGGGGGGGGGGGGGGGGGGGGGGGGGGGGGGGGGGGGGGGG
>JAYJMH010031511.1:0-16964 GCA_036873815.1 Phacellophora camtschatica
GTTTGATTTTTTTTATTCTATGTATACTACGCTCTACTTATATGTATTGAGCACTTTTATCACGGACAAATCAATATGCTGATTATATATATATATATATATATATGTGTTATATATATATTTGTGTTATATATATATGTGTGTGTGTTAAAAGATTCTATATATAATCTTTTTCAAAAGTTTACAAATAAAATTGGCTTTAATTTGAAAGATAGAAAATAATTACCGCCATCAGTCATGGTTGGAATTTCAGTAATGTTTTCATTACTCATTTCCGCAGCTTCCTCGTCAGCTGGCTTTCCTTGGTTGATTCTGTGACAAACTTCAAATGCTTGGCCTATTGTTCTGACAATGCTCATTGCCAAAGACTACAAAATATTGATAACATTCCAACAAAACGGTCATAATTGTATACATACACTTATAAATAAATAATCTAATAGAAAATTGTCTAATTTTTATTATTGATAAAGATTAAAAACAATGGTATTTTCGATTTATCACATCAATTATTAAAATATGCTAATGTTTACCAACCTTCTTAAAAGATTTGAAAACACTGCATCTGAAAATTCCATCATCTCCTCTTGCAATGTAACTGAATATAAGAAGATCCTGAGAGTCGTGAGATACATAAAACACCCTGAAACACAAAAAGTTATTAAATAATAATTCCTCCAGACTTCCCTAAAATTATAGAAAAAAGCTGAAGTGGATTGCTCTCCAATGCAAATGAATAGTATGTCTAAAAAATCTTATAATCAAAAATTCAAAAAAAAGTCTGACCAGTTTACAATTTACTGTCTATATCTAGTTTTTTGTTGAAGATTTTCTCTTGGGACATGTAGAGATGTACGGTGTATTTAGGGTTTTGCATTCTATAAGGGATTGACCAAAATGATAACTTGACCAGTGATGTTGGCAGCCTGTTTGCACAGGGAGGCAGCTACATCCACTTTTCCTAAACATAAAAATTCTATGGTTTCAGACCGCCTCCACTTCTATAGCCCTCTCTGTTGCTCTCCAGAAATTTAGGTACTTATGACACCACACCCATGTGAAACAGTCCTACAAATTGATAGGAATAGCATAGGAATATGACCAATCCTAGTTGACTCTCTGTATTATTGTATATATTGTTAGCTATTTTTGCAATCGAATTAAAATAAATGAACAAACAAAACAAACAAACAAACAATCCTACTGTCGTATTGCACAGGTATTTTTACTGCTATTTCATATAAATTGGGAAAAATACTGCTCTCTTATACAAATTGGAAAAAATACTGCTCTTTCAATGAATAGTAAAACTTACTGTAATTACAATCTACCAATGTTACATTTGATAATAGTAACTGCTTTGAAATGGAGAAGGGTATTGTTATTATTATTATTAATAACAGATAAACTTGGGAAGCATGTCCAATCAGGCTGATAACCTGATATAAAAAATTCTAATAAATTGACAGGAACTTACCTGTTAATGGGATAACACATAATAAACAACTGACTATCTTCATACTTTCCTTGTTCAATGAACTAAAATGAAGTTAATTTGATTACAAAACAAATCCAGTCTAATTTAAACCACAGTATTTTTCAAAATATCCCCTGTGTGCTAAGGATGTAAGTGTGTAATTGCACAAATGAAAAGAACAGTCTGCTAATCACCAAAGGGCAAAAAAGTTAATTTGATCCTTCTTAAGTGAAACCATTCAGCAACAGTACTCACATTTACCAAAATAAAATGTTTAATAAGAATGGTGGTAAGTGACTTTCTCCCTGTGTAATTACATTTTACTTTCAGTAATAAAATTCATGAAGAACATACAGTACATGCTTCTGAGAAAAACTATTCTCAATGGGAAAATTGTCCAAATACAGCCAAAAACATGTCTAAGATGCCCCCCATAGGAAACTGAAACACAACAGGAAATGCAAACTAAGGTCTCAAGGGACAAGTAGGCTAGATAAGCCCTGCTTTGCTTGGGTGAGATAGAGTACAAACTTGAAAATTATACCGTTTTGAATAAAAGTTCAATCATTCATATATTCATTCATATATTCATTCATATCAGAGATAGTTTGGTAAGCTGGTAAATTCCAACAGTAAGGACAAGCTATTATTATCCAAATATTTTATAAAATATTATTCCATAACTTAGCACTAATGTATGAAAGGTTATTTGTTAAAAGGCTCACATCAAACTTCTTCCAAATAGGACCATAAGAAAGGCATCCCAGGTGGTCTTTGAACTTTAATTTTGTGACAAACTTACATTGGAGCACCCTTTGGCCTTTTAAAATTTCCCTAAAATTATATCCGGAAAGCTCCCCGAAACTAGAAAAAGCGCTTTCAATGTTCCCTTCATAAGAAGCATAAAACATTATAAAAAAATGAGATTAACTGCAACAACTAACCTTCTTTTTCTTCCACATGGTGACTTTAATTCCCCCAACCGAAATGTTAATGTTCACCTTTCTTTTCTTAATATTTCTGTATTTGTATTCATACTAAAAGTTAACAAAAATATATGTTATATAATTCTGTGTGTCTTTTTGCATTTCTGTTTATATGAAAAGTCAAAGGCTTAAAAATGTTCTACTTGTTTTTCCTACTCTCCTTCCTTTACATTAGTTTCAGGCTCCTTGTGCTTTCATAAATTTCCATAATCTTGCTTCATAATGCAATTTTGGAAATTATTTCATTTAAATTTTATACCAAATTAATTGCCACCTGCTTTCCCTTGCAGTCACAGTTACTGACTCCAAATTAATAAAACAAATTTTACTACGCATTTTGTCACATTACAGGTGGAATTTAATTCGCTTCAATAATAACATACAGAATAATGTAGGCCTTTTACAGTAAGTTACATGGTTAATACTAGAAGTTACCAAAATTTGCAAAGATAAATGTTTGTTGGCATTTTGTCAAATTTTACAAAAGGATTAACAAAGAATTTGAGCATCAATTTGTGATACATTTCAGCATCTTCAACCAAACTTCTGTGCATATAAAATAAATAAAAACACTAAACTAAACTCACTCTAATACGTCTCATTGCTGAAACAATCTCAACCCTACTAGTTGGTCTTGTAATTTCTTGAGTTCCAATATACTGCCAAAGAACAATTACAGAATTAGTCTCAAAGAGTAAACAAATTAATAATAAAATAATACAAATTTTGAAAAAAAGAATACATTTTGTTGTGACTAAATAGTTGAAGTTGAATCTGCATTCTAAGTTGAAGTAAAACTTGCTTATTTTCCTCTCTATCAGTTCATTATGATAAATATATTGAAAAGTGTTCCTTCTAAAATAAAACTCTACAGTACAATAGTATGTGATATCTTTGATTTCCTGAAATTGTATAAACAATAAGTTTGGGTTTGAAAAACAAAAGATCATCTTAGATTCCCCATACATTTACAGACATAATATAAATACAAAGGGAATAATACCTACTACATGTCTGCATAAAGAAAAAATTACAGATCCTAACCAAGTTTAATTCTCTGGATAAAATTTGAGATATCATAAAAAGTGTGGCAATCTCTTCATGATAACACTCCCTTTTGTATATGAAAACTATCATATATATATATATACTTTTGGGGAAATAGAAGATAATGTTTGGTTTAAAAAAAATATGTATCCAAATAAATTCATCCTGCAAAAAAAAACAGAGTTACTGTAATATATCTTCTTTCATTGGAGAATATCAGTAGTTAAATGATTGAATTTAAAAATTATTCACCTTTGCTTTGAAGACAATTCCATGTTTAAAAGCATCTTCATTCTGAATTGGGATCTTTGTGTCTTTCTGGTCTTCGACAGTCTCATATTCACGTCCTCCTTTGTTTCCGGATTTTAGTCCTTTGACAATATTCATGTCTATAACTGTAACAAATTTAAATATACATTAATAATATATTAGTATATGAAGGCTTGTAAGAGGGCTTCCTAACCCCAGTCTGAGCATGCATACTCAGAAAATTTCTAGCTTGACCAGAGCGTGCAATCTCACAGAAAAGTAGAAGCTTGTCTGACTTTTGTGATCAATCACCAGAGCCAATCATCAGAAACTCGGAATTTAATAAGCCTTGACTCTAAACAGAACAGAAAGAAACAGAACAGAATCTATTCTTTTCCATATTTTCTATTCTTTTACAATTACCTTTTCCTGTCTTACATTTCAGTTTCCGAAAAGACTGCTTTTTCTTCACACAAAAATGCTTTTTCTAGTATTTTATGATTATTCCTCATTTTAAGATTTTAATGGAAATTAAAACTGCTGCGCAATCGCAGAGTCAATCACACAAATAGACTTTCTAGCTGCAAACTTTGGTCTTTTCCATCAGAAAATTTAAATGCAATGTTCATTGCTTTACATTAAAAAAAATAAATGTTTCAATTTCCATTCTTTCTTTACCTTTTCATCGAATTAAAACATTTTTGGATTTAAACTACAAACAAAGTAAAAGATTCAAATAAATGTGGACTTCTACATGCGATCGAAATCAATCTAAATCAAAAAAGCAAATGCGAGCAAGCACAATTTGAAGTTTCAAATAAAAAAACTTCCTTGTCAAATCAAATCAGCAACACATTTTTAGCACGCAAAAGAAAAGAAGCAACCACAAACAAAGCTAATAATCCACGACAAATTTACGCCCTTCTTTATTCTTATAATTCTGAAGTCGGCAAAATGGCCCCAGTTTAATTCAAATTAAAAAAAGCAGCAAGGTACCACCACACAGAGTTAGTCTATGCCAAAGACCAGCCAGATAAACGTTTTTAGGCCATCGGACAACAAAAATTAGCAAGCTGGCTGGCTATCTTTATCTACATTTACTGTTATCTACATTTACAGGCATGAAAGATTTTGCAGGTGCGTTCTCAAATTACTTTGTCTAAATTACAGCAAAAATTGCGAACCTACCTTGAAAATTTACTTCAACTCAAGAGCAAAACATCTGAACAATATTCAAAAACAACGATGCCTGTTTTTTTGGGTGCAACTTTATTTATGAAAACATCACATTTCTTGGTACTTCTTTGCACTTGACAAACCGCATTCCATTCTTGCACAATCAAATAAATTGTCATATCCCACGAGCTCACAACAAAGCTTTGTTGGTTCTTCATTTGGTTCCGTTCCGACAAATAATTGTCATATTTCACAAGCTCATAATGACAATGCTGCAGCCGCTGAAGCAATCCAAAAGATAATGTGATAATGTTTTTTGTAGGATTTCAAAGAAGAAACAAGCAAATTTTTGAAATAAGTCATTTCTTGCAAACTGATGCGTTCAAAAAAAGAGAAGACACAACAAACCTCAAAAAGATAACATCAGAAGTCTTGTGTATCCACTATATATATACTTTAATAATTCGACTAAGTCCCCCTCTCGAATAAGCCCCCACCCTTGAAGGTGATTATTTAAAATAAGCCCCCTCTCGAATAAGCCTCCCTATTTTGTCAAAACAGAAATCGAATAAGCCCCCTCCGATATTCTGTCAGGTTCAGTAACAAAGAAAACACATTGATTACAAACTATCAAGAATTCTTTTTCGTAGGGCAATGACTAAGTTTAGTTTCATATAAGATTTTTAGATAACGCTTATACTTATCCATAGTCAATAGAAAATTTCTATTGACTATGGCTTATCTAAGATAACTTTTTAAGATAATACTCTCAGAGAAGCTGACTTTTGAATAGCCCCCCCCCCCCCCACCTCTTGAATAAGCCCCCCGGGGTACGACTTACCATATTTAGTCATTATGTTTGTCCCCAAAACCGGTCTATTTGATAAAGGCAAGTCATGAAAACAAATTCAAAACTTTGAACTTCAAAACAAATTCAAAATTAAA
Source organism: Phacellophora camtschatica (assembly GCA_036873815.1). Classification (NCBI taxonomy): domain Eukaryota; kingdom Metazoa; phylum Cnidaria; class Scyphozoa; order Semaeostomeae; family Ulmaridae; genus Phacellophora; species Phacellophora camtschatica. Next base: position 5,881 of record JAYJMH010031511.1, read on the forward strand.
CAATTTATTGAAAATCTGCTAAATGTTTCGAACGAAAAAGCGCAATTACTACTCAGAAAATAATTGCAGAAATACAGGAAAAATAAATACAGTCTTTCATTACAAAAAAAATTGAATATGGGCTTCTTGTGCTTTCAAAACCATTTAAATGAACAAAGCACAAAGAGACACCATCAGTATCATTGCACAAACAAGTATAAAATATTGTACCTTACCGTAAATTTCCGCATTCTTTCTCAAACACGAGCCGAAGTATAGATGATAGATGAGGATATGAAGCTCCGTATTTGTAAGGATATGGAAACTGAAGAATACGGAGGAAAACGGATCTTGTATTCAATGAATTCCCTCGATTCATTTTTGCATCGGTAGGTTAAACCACACTCCTTCGCAGCGTCTTATTGCTTACACCCAGCCCAACCTGTTTCTCAGGGCCTCAGTCAGCCAGCCTTTGTCACGCAGCATAAGCATACACAAAGTTCTAGGGACGAGGGTTGCACCCAGCCTGGTTTCCTGACGTCAATTCAAACCGCGTATCGCGAGGGAGTACTGGACGCCAGGAAACCATGGAGCCCAGGACTCTTAGTCGAAAATGACGTCAGGTTGCCAGGCTGACTTACTCAATCGCGGGGAATTTGGTTCATTTACAATACATCGCAAAATAGATTGAATTTAAAGGTTTGCAAAATTTCCAATTAATTACCAATTCTCATAAATAAGCTCTAAAGACGCTGCGAAGCAGAGTGTAGGTCAAATGGAAAAATACGGAAATTGTTTGAGATAGACTAATATAATTCTTTTTTCTCCTTCCTCCCCAGTAACAACAAAGTCTGCACACATGCTAGCTTTACCCACTTGAAGAGGTTCGGAATTTTAAATCTTGCTACGGATAGATAGATATACATGGAAGAATTTTGTTGGATATGAAATCGAATTATTATTATGGAAATGGATTACTTAAAAATAGATCACGAGGATTCAAGGAACTGGACTGAAATATTCGTTGTATACCGTGTGTCCCCAAAAAGGGTAACAGCTTTGATCAAGGCTAGCGGTGCGAATTTCACTCAAATTTATTCAAAACAATTTTAAAAATTGCTTGTAGTAGTCAACTTAAAAATTGATACCTGGTTTGTTAATCTCTGTGCATCGAGAGTAGATATATTAATTCTGAAAGTTCAAATTTACCTCCAACCCAAAACCAGAGGTCTAAGATTTTTGTCTAAACTGTGTCTTTGGATCTCCTAAATCATAGAATTTTACGAAATGAATTTAATATTGCTTGGGAACACACTCGGAAAAGAATCCAAAAACTGAAAATTACATGCTTATTTATAGATGCAGCCACTATGAAGTGCATTCTCTTTTTCAGCATTTTTACCGAAAATCTACCAAATCAAACAGAAATTTTTATTTCAAAAGATTTAGTCATGGACAACTGACTTTTAAGATTCTCTTTGGACTCATTATTTAAAATTGTTTTCAAAAACAAAGTATGTTGTCTGGAACACCGTCGTGGCTCAGAAAATCCTACAAGACGACCAAAAGCGTAGGATTTTGGGTAAGAGGCAAATTTTCTCAAACAGGCATCATCGACAAACCAGATTTTAATTTTCAAGTTAGCTATCGATGATTACTTAAAAAATAGTTTTTGACGGATTTGAGCGATTTTCTCAGCACTAGCCTTGAGCAAACTTGTTGCAATTTTTTTGGGACACCCGGTTCATTATATGGGTTATCGACACTGGCAATATAATTTTGGTATTCATCATTTCGAATTAAATAGTTCAGGATTTGTACAGTACGGGGCATTGTCGTTTTGCTATCTCGGATTAATGAAGAATAAAATATGGCAATGGGAAGAAAATTTAGAAAACAGGGTTTGCTTAAGCATGGGGTCAAACACTTTATTGTACTTGCTTTCTCCTTCCGTTTACTAGGGGTTACAACTCTACAGTATTGCTCCTTGTTTGAAACAGGGGTATTGCCAGCACAAGAAAAGTGGGCTGGACTTAATAAGGAGTTAATTGCTGAGACTAGAGGTTTAGGGACTCAATTTCACATCGTTTACAATAAATACCAACTTGAAAGATTAAATTAATTTGAAAGATTAGTTATACAGTACTAAAGGAATTCATTTGGTCAATGAATACTGAACCCATGCATACTTTGTCCAAACCGTTGTACCTGTATTCTGTGCTTTAGAAAAGGCTCTGGAACCACTGCTGAACCAGAAAAAACAATTTACCACACTAGCAAAGGTTTAATCAATCAACTGTTTAATCAATCAATCAATAGAGAGCAAAGGTTTAATCAATCGACTTTTTTTTAAGGGGGGGCTACAGAATTTACCACCTTTACTAATCAAACACCTTTACCACATTAATCTCATTCTTTTCGTTTTTTCCCTTTCCAGCCCTTTCTGTTTCTAAAATTATTTACCAAAATTTCTGTTGATTTGTTCAATTGTTTAACAAGATGAGTAGCCACGTGGCTTAACATGGTTCCCGTCAGATCACCGAAGTTAAGCATGGCTGAGTTGGGTCAACACCCGGATGGGCAACCTTCTGGGTGTTTGACTGGACTAGCTCACCTGACAGCCAACTCAGCTGTCCATCCTTTCGAGGTCGGTGAATGAGTACCAGTTCAGCTGGGGCAAGTGGTTATCAAACCAGGAAAAGGAGTGGCGCCCTCTCCTACCCGTTATGGGCAGCAGCAAATGAAATACTATTTGAAATATTAGATATTCTAGAAAAACTAAAAATGTAGTTTCGTAAATTTTCATAATGACGGTCGCGATAAGAATGTGGATAACATGTAGTGAAAATCCGTTAATTCGAAGTCTTCTTAAATTGATCTTGGACTACTTGCTTTAAGGAACACCTTTATAAGGAACTCCAGGCTGAGATTCGGGTAAATTGTTTTGGCATCTCAGAAAGTATTTCTATTGAGTGTGCAGATCTTTAGAACATGCTTTGAAAAGTACTTTTCAAGTGTTTTAGAAACGTAGGTGGACAACAGTCGCAAGAATTAATGAAAACAATACGGAGCTTAACTCAACTTGAAGCCAAGGTTCCTCATTAAAAGCATGTTTCATAATTCAAACAAATTTGTAATCCACAAAAATTTTCAAACCCAAACAAAAAGCATACGATAATTTCAAAATTAACTCCTTACAGTGCATCTTATTTTATCTTTATTTGCAGAACTTATATATAATGTATCCAACATGATTAACGTTTCTTCGTAGACTAATAGACTAAATTTTTGCTAGACATGTTACACTAGTCCATGTTACACTAGTCCATGCTAGACATGTAGCAAGTCTATGACGTCGAAGCGACGAAACAACATTGACCTTTTTGGATCAGTTATTGCATCGTCAGCTGCGGGGTCATTAACGCAGACAAGATAAGACTAAAGACAACAACATTGTTTAATTCTGATGATTTAACTCCAATCTTTAACCTTAAAATTCGCAAAAATACATTCAACATCATTCAATGGAAATGAAAGAAAGTAAAATCTGTAACAGCATTAAAATATTAATTTAAATTACCAAAAAAAAATATAATTGCAGAGACAGCAGATCTGAAGTACTGCTCTTGGGGTGCGTTTACATTTCACCGGATCAATTTTGCACCTGCTATCCGATACAGTTTTGCCTGCTATCCGCTACGGTTTTGTACATGCTTAGAAGGAGGAACACTTCTACACCTGTACGGTTCTGAAACTGTACCGGTACAATGTAAACGCATAGACACGTAAACATTTTGATACTAATTCATATGTTTCGGCGAGATTCCTCCATCTACCTGAATGATAATAGTGCCAGTAAAAAAACGATAATAGTGCCAAGTGTGCATGCTCGTTTTGCTGAACAAAAAGTTAGTTGGTACAGTGTTAACGCGACAGTAAAGCAAAAACACTGTGATTCGGTGCAACATTTTTGTATTGTATCAGTGTAAACACAGCCAAGTAAGCTTCAATAATTTTGCAACCGAGTCTTGTCATGGCCTAAACATGAAGTTTTAAGAATTGGAGTATAAAGTCTTTATCTCATGACTGAATATAAAATTTGTTCCAGTAAATTAAAAATGTGCTACTTCACCATTCTCGATGCTAACTAAAACATGACCAGTGTCCCAGTCAGACAAACTAAAATTTCGGTAGTTTCCTTACAGACAATCGTGAAATTCATATGGATTATGAAAATTTGTGTTTTTAAAATTTTAATTTATCACAACCATGAAACCGAAGCTTGGTGCAAAAGGCCTAATCAAAACGTATTAGATCAGTAAGGGCATTGAGATAAAAACAATTAAAAAACCAAACATTCATGCCAGAATAAAATAAAATGCTGTAGAAATGGCAGACCATTGTACAACAATTCAAACCTGGCATTTTAAAATGAGTAAAAATCTGCGAACAAGTAAATAAAACGTCAATTAAGCGCATGTACGTATAGGCAACGTTACATGCATCTATGACAACTATCAAAATACCAGTTTACGCTATAAAAATCTCTAACTGCATGATCTCAAACGTTATGAGTTTGACATTGTCCCATTAAATTCTGACCGTCTCGCAAACCTTCCCTTGTCTCACACCAATCAAAGTCTTATATAATGATGCCATCGTTTTTGCATCTTTAGGCCATTTCAAAATGGAAGCGGATTTGTCAAGAACGTATTTGTTGCCATCTTTTAACAAGACCACATACTTCTGGCCCGGCTTAATTGCAGGGTACTCGCAATTCTTTGATTTGTAGACTTCGATTTTGTCATCTTTCTGTAGATCTTGCTTTCCCTTCTTGTAAATAGAGTTCATCCTGAAAGTAATCCGTTGCCACGAATTCATGTCCTTGATTTCGCGAACCTCTCCGATGAACGCTAAAAACCAAAAAGTAGCTTGATTAAAATACAATTAAAATGGTTTTTGATACTACATCGTATTATAATTGCGGCGTTAGCCGTATTATATTCTTGTTCAATGTCATTTCAAAATTGGGACTGTTGGCGGGATATATATGCGGGAAATTTATGACATCATTTTCTAAAAACAATTCTGGTTGCTCGTGATGATGCAATGGCCGACCGGCCTCACGAGAGCTGCGACGGACAGAAAATTTAAATTAAAAGCTTTGTTGACATTTATGACAAGCAAATAGCATTCGTTACTTGAACATTTATCACTCTTAATAATAGATTTGTTGTATTCAATCTGAAATTTAGAAGAGTCGTTCTTTTTTTTGGAACCGTTGAAGAAACAAAGGAAGCGGCCGTCCCACTCAGTGAAGTAAATATTGCCTGGCGAGATCTTTTGACCTTTTGTACCGAATTTTATTGGTTAGGGTATGCTTTCTGTTTAAAATGAAAATAATTCAATAACAAATTTTATTTATATATTTTGCTTGCTTGATTATAAATTTTTATGATAAAATAAAAAAATAATTGTTTCCTACCACTTCGAAATTATTCGTACATTTGTTAATTTTTTATCCTGATTGCACATTTATGCTTTTATATGCACTGGATGCATAAAAAAGTAAATTTTAATGAAACATAAAAAATCGCCCTGAGAAAAACTTGAGCCAGCATCCAACGAGCAAACCAACTACACTATGGGCACAATGCTCAACTTTGATGGCAAATTCTGGTTTAGCAACAAACAAGTCAAGCAAAATAATTAATTGTTGTCAGGCTAAACGTTGAGAGATAATGGAATGCAAAAGTTCTGTACTTTTAAGTTACCTTTGATATATTCATTAGTTTGTTTCAAAAATAAAAATATTCAGCAATTTGGGTATATATATATATATGATGAGGGCAGGTTTTCAGAGGCAAGACCTGCCACAGTAAAGTAAAATGATGTTGCAAAAGTCAGGGAATATTTTTAAAAGCCGCACTCCTCATAAAATCTTTTATTACTAGTTTAATCTGTTTTCTTTGTAAAATGCAAAATACACTATACGTCAGTTACAGCAAAATGATATAACGTAACACGTAACGTAACACGTAAGCTTATCTGTGAAAGTAACAATAAGAGTAACCGTAATAACAATTTAAATTACAACTACAGCAGCAAAAGAGCTTCACGTAAACGTTAACGTATCCGTCGAGGTAAACATTAGAGTAAACAAGATGACAATTCAAGTTAGATGTACAACAACAAGAAAATATGTGAACAAAACAACGTAAACTGGTTTAAATGTTTCTAATATCAGATGTAATACCAAGGAATTAGCATAACATATCTTTGAATTTATTGTCAAAGGTTTTGAAATTTGAAAATGATTCTTAGAAAAAAGAGAGGAAATTATTCATATACTGTCTCTCCAATTTTAATTTCAATATTTTGTTGTAATGCTTCTGCTCGTATATGTGTGAATGCTGGTTTGTTTCCAAGTGATTTTAAAAATCTCAAAAACTTAAGTTTTGTTAGAATTCGCATTATGCATCAGTTTTGGAATTTTATTCGATAAAGTCTAAATTTTTCATGATTTTGTCTTCACTGTTACGCTGCAGAAGTTAAAATTATGATTAAAATAAGGCCAGAAATCCACGTTTGAAAAATGCGCTCCAAACGCCGATTTAGGAAAAAAATGGCTCTGTTTGTAAAAACTACTTGAACTCGGATCAAAACCTCCCTAATGCTTGGAATTTCTGATGTGATTCTCGGTTAGACGAGAACACCGTCAAATCGTCATAACTAAATAAAAATTCGGTACTCCCGACAAACGTTGCGAGAAATTCCGCGTCCCGTTGCAGCGATATATTTTGTCGTTTCTCCAAGAAACAGTTTCAAATTCTGTCTTCAGTGACTGTTTATCACCCGATGACAGCAGGGAAATCCTATCTAAATTTCATTTTTAAAGGCGGAGCACTTACAAAACAACTTATTCAAGAGATTAACGTATGTTGAAATATCTAAAAATTTATGTAAATTTATGTAAAGTTATGTCTGTATTTACCTCCTGGAAACATGACCTTTTACTTATTTGGCAATGAGCCATAACGCCCTTCTCGGTGATAAAGGGGGGGGGTTATGACCCCCACATTTCAAACGCATTGCAATTGACAAGGTAAGAAAAATAAGAAAAAACGAAGCAGCTACAATACGAAAAACTTACTCAAATCATAAACCAAGCATGCTTCCCTTGTCAACTCCTTTGGTCTTGTGGAAAGTTCTCCGGCACAATCACCTGTAATCATAAAATGAAAATCAGAATAAACTGTTTAAAATCCACAAAGATTACATTGTTTCAATTTTATAAGTATGGCTTGAAAGCAATTACAGATACTGTTCTTCATATAAAGTCCAGTAGCTAATTAGAGCAAATATGGAACGCACGATACATTGATACATTAGTAAGAGGCACCTTGTACTTTTGGTGAGAACGATTGGCGTAATCCGAGTACAGTAAATGTCTTTTTTCTTTACACAGGTTTGTGGAAATGCGCTCTTGATTGTAATAAATTCGATTGAAATAAAAATTACGAAAAATGTAGCAAAAACACTAAAAAAAATATACATTACAGTAAATGAATAGACAGGAACGACGCAAAAAAGCATACATTTAACAAAAACGAAATGGCTAATATTTCGCCCTTGCATACAGGGCTTCTTCACAGCAAAATTAAACGAATCCCAAAATTTACGAAAATTCGAATGGTAGGTGACGATATGTGATTGGTGAGTATATATATCGTGGTGATGCTACGCAGTGGTTGTATACGAGTGGTATGATGATATGATTATGATAAAGTTGTGATGATGATATGATTATATGAACGGGGATCATAGAGATCTGTGATGATGATGGAAAAGATAACAATAATGATGAAAATGATAGTAATGACAATAATATATTACCTTGACTGCATTCGCATTCTTCGCCTTCGCAGATTGGACGTTGCAGCTGACTGTTTTTATTTGCTCCATAAAATTTTGTGCATGTATCTCCTGAAAGTAAGAACACATTTATGAATTCACGCTTAAAAAGACCTCAAAAAAGTTCCCTGCAAACTGTGGTTATTTGGGTTACCCGTAAAACCGGGTAGATTACAAGAAACTACACCACCTATATCGAAACAAGTTCTTTGAAACAAGTTCTTTCATTTTTCACTCATCTGCTGCGCGATTAAGTTAGGTTGAGTCTGCGCGCAGGTTAGGTCCATTCCCTTGTACGATTTTGGGCCATTCTCCTTTCGTAGTTTCACCCCCCCCATGCACGTTTTACCCCCGCCCCTGCAGAAAGATCCCTGCACAATTTTTCGTTAAAGTTTATTATTTTCACGTGGTCTCAAATGATCTTACCTGGTTCATAATAATCATAAACTTTGACTGGAACGGCCTGTAAAACACCAACTTCGAATACTCGTTTCAGTTTAAAATTTATGCAGCTCTCTTTTGTATGGGAAATCTGCAATCAAATAAAAATATAGTATCTTCTCATAGCTTCTTTTTCAATTCAATTAAACGTAATTCATAGGATGAATAAGATACAATTTAACATATACTTTAAGGGTAGAAACATTCGCGGGAAGAAACTTTCACGACCGAGAAAAACCGCGAAATGCTTGGCATTAACTTTTGCGGTTCGATCAATTTGAGATATCCTAGAAATATTGCACCATAATTTCAATATATAAGGGCAGAAAAAGCCACTCATTTAGGATTCTATTATTAATTCATTCTTAGATTATTAATTCATTCTTAGTATTATTAATTCGTGCATTCTTAGTATTATTAATTCTTGTACCGGTATTAGTTTTAAATATGAAAATATTTTTTAAATGTTTATATTTATTATTCAACCACGGGCTTAAGGAATCTAGGTGTGTGCCATGGGCTTTTCGGTATCTTGGTGTGTTTTTTATCCATTGACTTTGTTCACATCAACAATGCCTTTCTACTCACTTTTTTTGAGTCTTACCATAATTTTGTATGTTTTCTGCTTTTTGGTTTCTCATCATCCATGCATTTTTATTGCGGTAAGACACAACAAAAGTGCATAAAAATGCATGGGTGATGGAAAACCAAAACAAAAATAGAAAACACACCACAATTCCTAAAGCCTATGATTCAAGGTGGCGTTTATTCCATAACATGAGTGTTTCGCAAGCATTTTATTGCCCACTGCTTCTTTGTCTTGTACGCAACAAATTTTGCTAGCATAGCTTATTTCTGCATCAAGGCACTCATGATATTTACGGGGCAAAAACATTTAGTTAGTAGCAGTTGCCATGGTAGTATGGTTATAAATAGTTGACAAAGTAGTAGGTCTATTAAACCACTTTATGCAGGGCAGGCTGTTTTCAAAATGAATTATTTTTTCCACCAGCAATAAAATAAAATAAATTTCTCACTTTTCTTAAGGTAGCTGTTAACAATAAAAGCAAGTGAAAGCGGCTAAAAACTTGATATCGAACGCAATTAGATATTTCGATTGAATAAATATATCTCCTGCCACAGTTGCGTGGTTTTCATCTAACAATTAAACAGCACTAACCTTTTTAAGATACAATACCACTGTCCTATCATTGATTTCGTACCTGTCGACTCGCGGGTCTCGGTTTTCTGTCGTAAGCTAAAATAAAAAATAACAAAATATTAATGATATACCAATGATCTTCTTTTTCAAAAAAAATGCATTGAAAATGTGGAAAAACGAACAGTGCTAAATTCTCCGTTGTCTTTTTTGTATTGAAGAAACACAGAAACAGAGTTCACACAATACATGATTTCATTAAATAAGAAACTGGATTACAAGACGTCCAGAACTCGACTTCTGAAAAAATTAAGAAATTAAAATACTGCAAGAATATTTGCTAAGAAACATGTTTAATTTCCGTTTCCATAGATTAAAAAAAACTTTTCTGGCTGTCTGAGTGCTTGTTTTGTTCTATATTTTAGTAATGTTGTGTTCGCAAAAAAATGATACATCAAAAATGAAATTTATATTCCATTTCTTGAGAGCCGAAAGCAGCTAAATTCTGCTTAAAATTGGTGTTAAGTATCGTAAATGTAAGAAGAAAGCTGCCATATTTAGAAACTGCTAAAAGGCTTTCAGTATTCAAAAGTGGAAATTTTTAAGCGAAAATTTCAAATGTTATTTCAATTTCATTCATAGGATACAATGGCCAATACAATGTAAATATATGTGAGAAGTAGCCAGGTGTTCTATACGACCCAAGAAACAGGTCTCATCATGCTTGTGCCGTTAAATAGAAAAATGTCTCAAAGGAAAGAAAATTCAACACAACAACTTGATTGCGTTAAATTTAACACAAAAATTTAACACAGAAGGCCAAGGAAATCTAAAGTTCACCTCCTTGACTGACTTTTCATCTGGCTTGAATCCTGAAAGTATTCCAACTTCAAACATTGTCATAGATGATCCATTTGAGAATTTGTGTCTAAAAAAACAAACATAGAAAATTTTAAAATAATTTTCTTTAAATTTCAACCAACCACATTTCCAGGGATAATTGGAAAAGAACTGCACCCCCCGCGCCCTGGAGCCTGCTTTGATTTTCTGAGTTTTAATAAGCGCACACGAAACAACAAGGTCTGATTTTTAATAAGCGCACACGAAACAACAAGAGCTCGTTTACACGAACGACAGTTTCAAGATAAAATTTTGGATTTTCAGAGTTTTTGTTCTATTTCAACTTTTGGATTCAGTTTCTCGGAAAACTATCATCTTCAGGATTTAGAAGGTTTGGAAGATCTAAAAATGCACGTTCTCAATAAAGTTGCTCTAAAGTCTTTATCTCGCTTTAGACCAGAGCCACCAGTGAAAAAGATTCAATCGCTTAACCTTTGCGGAAGAGATAATTTTTCCTTTGCGGAGGAGAAACTCCCAGAAGAAAGTAGTTGACAAAACTAGAAATGAGCTTGAAGCAAGTCCACCTTTCTAATAATATGAGTGCAAAATTTCTTTAGCAAAGTTTCTTTAGCAAATCTTGTTTTTTACTTATAAAGTATCTTGGCTTCAAAAAATAAAACAAAACAAAACAAAACAAAACAAAACAAAACAAAACAAAACAAAACAAAACAAAACAAAACAAAACAAAACA
>JAYJMH010031522.1:0-16963 GCA_036873815.1 Phacellophora camtschatica
GTTTGTAAATAACATCAATTATATTTATAACATCAATCAAATAAATTTATCTTACCTCACACCTCATTGAGATTGCATTACAAATTTCACCATTCATTGGAAGTGGGTTGATGCTGATTGGAATTGGAACAAGGAAACAGGGAAACAACAGAACAAACAACCTTTCTTCTGCGCATGTCCAGTAAGTCCATTGTTGTTGGTGAGCCTCATATTGGTTTATATGGTCATTACATAAATGGACTTTGACCTGAATTTGAGCCATGTTATTTTTCGTCTACCTTTGTTTTCATTCTTATCTTCGTCCCTCCCATCCAAACAACAACAACATGCCACAGGGATTTTCCATTTTCCAGTAGGAAAGCCTCTGCGGAGCAAACAATTCAATTCAATTCCTTAGTGTATATTTATTTTTGTGTGTGAGAATTGTGGTTTCTTTTCTTCACTGACACAAATTGACAAGACATGACAGCAGGAGAATGCAAGAAAGCAACACTCAGTGAAAGATACGAAAAAGTTTTAATTTGAAGTTAGTAAGTATTCTTTCTATTTAATATTTATCAAATAGATAAATAAATATCACATTTGCAAGATTGGTTTAGGTAAAAGGCCTAAAATAATAAACACAGCCCTACTTATTTTGCTTGTTTATTATTAAAGAAATTTTTGAGAAACAAAAGGTAACAAATCATAGTTCCCTGAAAATGCATACAGCAGAATAAATATCAGAATATCTCTCTATCTGACGGAGGAAGGAGGAGTATGGCAGGTTGCAAAATGTTTTAAATCAAGCCCAGGAAAAAATTATCAACCACCAATAAAAATACCAACACGACACATTTTTGATTTTTGTGCACACAATTTTATGTGCAAACTATCCGGTAAGGTCACCATCAGTCTGCTGGTTCTGTCTTGTGGCAGGAAACATTGCATTAATTATTTGAACATTTTTTGTTTTGAATCAGTACAGGCCTAAACAAATTTTCCTTCTTGGTGGCAAAATATTTTGTTGCATACATTTCAGTTATATTTTCAAAGCAAACTTCTAACATTATGCCTGCTTTCTTTTGCCTTTCAATTTTGCCTTTCATTTTCCTTTCTTCTCCCATCTAATTTCTGTTTTTTCATTTTCTTTCCTGGGAAGTTTTCAAGTAAAACTGCCTTGTAGCTGTGCTACAGGCACCACAGCATTTTGTTAGCCATTGCATTTACTTGCAGTCTTGGATTCTGACTTTTAACACCCTTTGCTCAGGACTTATTTTTTTTATTAAGTTATCAAAATATCTTGCTCAAATAAAGATGAAGCCGAAAGATCAGAGGAACCCAGAAAATGGAAAAGACGGGAGCAGAAGGTCTGAAAAATCTCATAGATACAGCGCAAGGAGAAATTCCTCTGGAAGTTCTAAAAGTCAACAACAAAGGTAAAGCCAATTCAACTTTCCTGCTTGGTTTATTTTCACTGTTCATGTCATGTGGTCAGGCTCATCATGGGGAATAATCATTTTAAAAACACTTTAACATTGTAACTGCATTTGCTAAGGAATACTTCCGAAGAGCAGATTGGGAAAGGAATAGTATTTCCCAAGAGTTGTCGACATTTTGGTTTTACTGCAATTGCAAAGCATGTAGTATTGTCAAGGGAAATCCAACAACTCGCATGTTTAGCACTTGACAAACCTGTCCCTTCTTGACAATAACTCGTGCTTTAAAATTGCAACTGAAGCAAAATGTTGACCATACAATGGCCAACATTTCTTCTTGCAATTTCAAATCTTTTTTGAAACAATTTTTTAACAAAATCGCTTATACCTTTGGATTGAATTTAACCAATTTCGTCCAAGTAAATGGTCTGATCTAATTCATCCTTTGGCAGCTAGTGGTGTTTCTTTTTTGCATGGTTTTTCTTAGTCTGCATGCAGAATTAACTGGTTCCTTTCAGAAAAATTTAGAACCAGATGAGTCTGTATGCAGGGTAAGTTTTTCTTGGCCTAATAAATCGGCAATCATCTCACCATTGTTTTAGTTCTGATAAAGATGGAAAAAAGGATAAAGACACCATTACGTCTTTGAAAGATACAACAGCTACTCCTGAAGAAAAGGTTTGTATTACAGCAAGTTTATTGACAATAATGTTATGATTATTAAATTACCAGCATTGGTGGCCTAAAAGATTCCCAAACATGTGTAGAGCTGCCACGGAAGTGCTTAAGTTTTGCTACCTTCTTTGCCAAAATCAACTTAGTAGTCCCCAAGCTACACTAAAGGAAATCCAATGTAAATGGCTTTCTTAAAACCGCAGTGTAGTATTTTCAGCAGATGGATCGCAGTAGCAGAAATCCTATGTATATTTTTAGTTTATTGGTCATAACTTAGTGACTATTTGGTAGATTTTGTCAAGCTATAAATTAACGCCTCTTTGTATCAAATTTAAGCAAACATAGAATTTCAAAACTAATGCAATTTCATGTCAATAATTTTGCAGCATATTTTGAGATGTCCAGGGTAGTATTTTGCACAACGTTTGGGTTTAAATCTGTTATCAATCCATTTTGAAAAGTTCTCCCTCAACATTGAATTTAAAGAAGGACTGGTTGAGGCGTTTTGATTTTTTTTTTGAGTTTCAGTGACATCTAGAGTTTTTAGAAAATCATTCACTAAGTGCCAAAATAAATAGAGAAAAATAAAAAAGTTGGCATTCTTAAAATTGTCCGGCCTAACTTTTATCATTCCAAATGACCAAGTAAATGATTATAGCTGGCCATTAAACATTATGTTATGGATGTTGCACTCTATATAACTTATATTTCTCCAAAACCAATCTAAAAATTAATTTTTGAAGAAATGGCTGGGATGATTACCCAGCAAAAATTTCTCCACTGTTTTACTGAACAACATTTAAGCAGTTTTATGTATTTTAATAAAATATATTCACAGGCTGTAGCGCCACATGAAGCTGAGGGTCAAGATGAGAAGGCAGTGAAAGTAAGCGAAGATACCCAGATGCTGCTGGAAATTGAAAAGGTTACAAATTTACTTGTTTAGTTATTTTTTATTTGTTGTTGGGAAGTTTGCAATTTCTAACTTGATGTGGAACTGGTTGGATTTTTAAATACCTACCTTGATTTCCTGCATTTTCCTTCAATCAAAAGCTCAATCAAAAGAACACATTCTCACAAATATTGATTGTATTATTTTGTTTCTTATGCCAGATAGATTAGCATGACATTAACCAAAGGAATATAGGTCTTGTACTAGGGTTATTTCAAACCTGAGTGCCCAGAGATATTTCACAAAAGAAATGCCCCTGGTACCCACCTTGCCTTTCTGCATTTCCATTGGTTTATGATAGATAGTAAGATCTCAAGTCAACATTTGACTAAATCCCAAGAGACTCAAAACAACAAAAAGTGGGACTCGAATAACAAAAATGAATACTGAAAGTGGGATTTGACTCAACAAGTAATTCTGTTGATGTAACCATAACATTTAATCAAGGAAATTAAAAGTAAAGTCCCCAAAAAATAGGTAGGCACCAGGGTTATTAGATTTGTTACGATTGTCATATTTCTGCAATATTTATTGGTGATGAAATAGCCATGGGTACAAGGTTTGGATGTTTCTTTATTGAACAATATCCCTGGCACTGAGGTCTGTGATTAATGTCAACAATAGTACTTTTGTTTGTTCGCAATTAGAAAATCTTATATTTGAATAAACTTTAAACAAATTAATTTTTCTTTTTTTTGTTTTTAGAACCAAGCAACTGAAGCCCAGGCAGCTGCAATAGACAGATTTAAATTGAGAAATGAAATGAGATCAAAGAACTTAGCTTCATCAGGTGAGATTTTTCATTGATGATGGTCTACGGAGCAGAGGCGAATTTTGTAACAATAGTGAAATTGATACACTATTTTCAAAGCAATTATCCCACGAGAACAAAGCAAAACTCTCTTAACTGAAAAACGAATACAAACAATGTTGCAGCGGAGATATTTTCATTTTCCAGTTGAAAGAGTTTTGCTTTGTTCTCGAGGGATAATCAATTTGAAAATAGTGTATCAATTTCATTATTGTTACAAAATTCGCCTCTGCTCCGTAGAACAGCAAACGTTTAGTGTCGTTTTACTCACCCAGCATTGCAAGGAGTTTTTGTAAAGAAATGTTCTCATTGAATAATATAGTTCCTATAACCGAGGGTGCCCTTTAGTTTACCAACTTTGAGAGCTTCTCCCTTTGGGGATTAATCACGACCTTGCAATCTACATTATATTGTTGCAATACTCTGCTCTTTGTTTATTAATTTTTTCCTTACATTCATAACTTGCATTTTAGTAATTTATAATTTAACTTTCAATTTATGCGTAGCATTAATTTTTTCGTATGTCTCGTAGATTGGTTGTATGTTTTTGAATTTTGAAAAATTAAATCTAATCTAAAAGGGTGTTGTTTTAATCGTTTTATTTGTGGTGTTAGTGAACAAATTTAAATTAGGCACTAAGAAATTGATCATTATTTATATTGGAATACGCATTATTTATGTGTATGGTACGTTTTCTATTTAGATCATCGTCCAGAAGAGACTTTCTTTAGGAAGCTTGATTCATCAATGAAAAAAAATACTTCATTTGTGAAGAAATTGGTGAGCACATTTAAATTATTGGGCACAGAGAAGCTAGCTAGAGATTCCCATTTTCCGTTTGAGGAAGCTACCAAAGAAAATTTAAAAACGTTTCATAATTTCATTGATAACAACTGCTCCATATAAAGTTAGCACATCATATCGTCGTATAGACTGAATAAGATACATTCATAACAAACTTTGGCAAAAGCTGTAACTGTACAACAAAAGAAATGAGAAATGTATTTTCACAACGAAAGCACGAGAGTCCAGGGACTTCACCACGTTCGATTTTGGCGGGAAAGTTTTTACTTTCTTGCCTCGACGAATATCAAATTACTATATTCTTGCTTTGAAAAACCTTATATTTTATCGCTATTTCTTATTCCTAATAAATTATCCCTGTATTTTTTGAAAGCATTACTTTAGCGTCTCAGGGAATTCTTCAATGAAAACATTAAAATAACATTTTATTTAAATTGAAAGCCAGTGAAATGGCAAATATTTTCTCGCTGTAAGGTGGCGAAGCCCCTATACTCTTGTGCTTTCGTCATCCAAATTATTTTGATTAGGCATAGAGCCGCTGTTGGCGGCCATCTTTTGTCAGCTGCTTGTGCAATACTTTTGTGAGAGTAATTTTTGTGAAATATATTTTTTTGTATTCCATCATAAACAATTTACGCGGACAAAGCGTGCAACAACGATTCCACAGGGAGCATGTAGTAGCATAGCAATCCTGTGAAGACAAAAACTTACCTATTACAGTTATCAAAGAGTTTATATCAAACGGGAATTGGCTCACAATTTCAAAAATAGTTTCAAACTTGAAAACAATTCCAAGTTTTAATAAAATACTGCTCCACTTTTGACCAAATCTCCAAATTTTCAAAAAACATACTCACGTAACTAGCGCTTTTAAATGGCAAGGCCCGATTAATACATATCTAGAATTTTCTTTTCTTTAGAGAAACGTCACAGAACAGCAACGTGATTCGCTTGAGAAAGAGTTTAATGGGTTGAACTTGACGAAGTACATCCAAGAAGCGGTAAGTTTGGCAAAGGGGACAAAATCCAGTTATCCCCCGGGACTTATGTTCTATGAACGGATAAATTTCATGTCAGTTTTTGTTTTGCAGGGGTTGAAAGATACAATCCAACGAGATGAGCTCATATTGATCTTTTCACTCCTCCCATGCTCCTCTTGGCAGGGCGATATGAACCATTGATAAACAACATAAAACGTCATATACTTAGGGAGGTGGGGAGGGGGTAAATGCAGAAAGCATTTTCTATTCATTTCAGATATGAGTAGACGATTGCGATGGCGGCAAGGAAATTTTTACCACCGATATTCTTTGCGTTCGACTCACGAATCCTTAAGAATTCTATAGCAATTCGAAAACAGAGCGCACTGCATTTTGGGAAAACATTGCTGGCATGACCCCCCATCTTCAGCGCAATCGTCTATTAAAGTAAACTGAAGTTGTAATTAGTTAATAAGGGCGTATTTTTAGATATTCCAAACATTCTAATTTTTAAAAACGGTGATAGGTCTCAGAGAAATAAAATCCAAAAGTTTAAAAGTGCAAGAATTCTAAAAATCCAAAAACCTATATTGAAACTACAGCAGAAACCCGCACAAAAGAACCTTCATTTATAAGTACCTTGAGGCTGAAATTTTTGATCACTTTTTCGAAAGATTAACTTTTCAGTTACGAAGTATATGGAATAATTAATAAATGTGACAATTATCCAAATTGTGGGGTTATTTAATGATCTCACTCCTTTATCTTCAAATAATTTACTCAAGGGTTTAAAATACGAACCTTTTATGCGGGTTTCTATTGCATTGTTTTCAGGCCCCAAAAGGTGGCGTATCTCCTAGCGACAGTGGTAAGTTTCCTGGCAACTTTGAATTCTCGGAAACCTTCTGCTTTCAGGAGCTGAATGTTTTGGAGAGCTTCCAAACCCACTGTTGTCAGAAGATTGACTTCAAATGACACAAATTCCGAAAAAGAAGACTGTCGGGAAAAAATTGGTATTAAAGAACACGTCGTAAATTTTTACAGAAATTTTTAAATTAAGCTTTGCTCGTGTTACACCCTACAAAATGAAACTTAGATTGAATGTGCCTGCTAATTGGGGATGAATCCGGGTGCGGCAGAATTTAAACTTTTCAAAATATTTTAGATTTGCTTCTATTTACTTTTCGAAGATTCGGTTACATGGTTATTCCGGTTTTTTCATTTGGTTACATGGTTATTCCGGAATAGAAATAGTTCAATTAGAATACAACACCCCACAAATTTTTGTTTTTATTTCTTTCAGGTAAATTCTATTGTTGAGGCGAAATTGAAGGTATTTATTTGATTTTTGTTTCATTCTTCAAATTTGAGTCCACAGCGCAATTTATTGCAGTGAAATTACAAAATTAATATTTGAATTTTTTCTTTCTTCGAGTATGTGTAAGGGTCGAACGGCCCAGTGGCTAAGTTAAGGGCGCTGTGTTGAGTTAAGGGCGCTGTGTTTTGAAACCAAACTCTCTGCGACAGCGCGGGTTCGAACCGAACCCAGTTGCTGGTACTGATCACGATCGGATTTTTGGTTGGCCCCTTACCGACCTCGAATTTTGCAGAAAGATCTGGGGGACAGAAACTAAAAGTAGGATAAAGGCTGATATTGTTTGTGGGGTAGATGTTGTCGACATTACAATAATATCAGCAAATTGATCTCAGCGAGCCCTTTACAAAGAGCTATCACCCAACCCCATGGGACAAATAACAATGAAGTTAATTAAAAATTAATGTTTGGGGTCTGTGGATTGTAACTGTAACGCTCGAACCAAATGAAACATTAAGATAACATTTTTAAGATCTTATCTTCTCATTGGACCCAGCAAATTCTGAGATGATAGGACTCGAAAATGTTCTCTAAGTGTGGTTGCTTTGACATAGAATGACCTGTTAGCGGAATTCGGTCGCTAAAATTCGGAGCCCCTCTCCTTAGCAGACATATTTAGGGGCAGGAGACCAGATAAGAAGACGATACTGATGGTGAAGAAAATCAAGAACATCAAATCTGAATTTATCATCTTACCACTTTTTCAATTTTTAGAAACAGTGCCCTCAATGTGCACTTCGCTAGGATTTAGAGCTCGCTAACGTTTTAAAAACGTGTGAACCTTGCATTTTAGTCAGTAGTTTTGAAATATCTTAATATAATAAAGTGCTCACACCAGGTTCCATAAGGTTCCATAAAGTGCTTACACCAGCGGATTTTGAAGAAACCCCTTCCCCCCCCCCCCCCATAACGGCCAAATTCTACTAAGTTATAAAGATCAGATTTTTGGACGACCCCTAAGTGAATACCAGTGTTAAGATTTTGTTTTGAAGTCGGATAATTTTTTCGCCTTTCACAAAGCTTTCCAACGCAGCTCGTTCAAACATTTCCTTCTTAAAAAAGAACATAAATTGTATTCAATATTAATGAGTTTAATGTAATAAAAGGTGTTTTTTTCTTTTTTTAGGTTTCAGATATTAATTGCGCAGCAAGCTTATGCTGTTTGTTCCATCAAAGATACAGTGAGTTTACGCCACTATTAAAGAAATTATTGGCAAAAGCGTTTGATAATGTTAATTGCAAAGACGAAGACAAGGTGAGGAGGAGTTAAATTTTGGGAATAAAATAAAAATAAATACGACAGAAGGGACGAAAAAATGTTAACCCTTTATTTTCAACATTTTCGATTACTGTAAATATTACATCACTGTTTTGAGAAAACCATTAACGTTGACTTTCTTACAGTATAGGTCAGGGATTACTTTGTGGATTTCCGCTAAAAAGTTAAAAAAAAGCTTTAAAATTGAAGTTTCTTATATTAACGTCAAGCAAATGCATCATTGTCAAAACTAAAGATATTTGGCCTTTGTAAAGCCCGGGTCCCTAATTACCGAACCCCCCATTTATTAGATTTTGGGAAAATCTTCCTCAAAATTGCCCAAATTATTACTCCTATTTTTGTTTTTTATCCCCAGATTTCTATCGTTCCGAAGCTGCGTTCATCTTTGCGTTTGCTCACTGAGCTCATTCTGAATGGTGTTTTTGTCAACGTCAACGAAGGAGTACAGCTGCTCAATAATGTCATCTCATCAATTCTCAACTCAGATAAGGTACGAATTTTTTGAAACATTTTTACGTTTGCTTGATTCCCAGGCTCACTAGGGAACTTAATCAGTCATGACGGCAACTTCAGTTGAAACGTCAAGTTAAATCGCCAAAATAAATCCATTTCCCAATTGCTTGGATAGCCATTTTTCTTCCTTTTCCACATCAGCAAGCGTAATATATTTCAGAATTCTGGAAGTGGCAACACCTTTGATATTGCGAACTAGTTTTTCTGCGAACGGCGATCACGTTGTGTTGAAAACTGAAAACATACAGTTGTGGCGATGTAAATTCTGAAAAAGAAAACTTCAGGGTCTCTTTGGGGATTTACTGTTTGCACGCTTTCAGTTTATCTTTTGGAAATTAACCATAAAAAAAGGAGGGGTACGAGGTTCTCGTTGACGTTGCCTTCGTCGTTGCTTAAATTCCCTATTATGCAGTCAACCAGAAGCACAACTGGAGTTTTGAGGGATTTTTTTAATTGATGAAATTTCAGTCATTTGAGTTCAGCAATTTAGTTATAAATTTGAGTACTGGTATATTTTTAGGGTGGAAAGTTTTTAGAATTTAGTATAATTTGGGGTTTTTTAGAGATAGCAGGGAGACCATGGAAAGGTCTGGGAACGTGGGTTAAACGAGTTACTAGGAAACCTAAATAAATAAGCCGACCGCTAGATCGAAGGTAATCCGAAGGCTGCTTTTTCATTTGCTGCTACCCCTAACGGGTAGGGGAGGGCGCTGCGGGGGAGGGCGCCACTCCTTTCCCTTGTTTGATAACCACTTTCCCCAGCTGAGCTGGTACTCATTCACCGACCTCGAAAGGATGGACAGCTGAGTTGGCTGTGAGTTGAGCTAGTTCCGTCAAACACTCAGAATATTGGTGTGAGGCAATCTAGATGTATTAATTCAGAATATTAACTTCTGTGGGAGGAATGTTAAAACATACCCTAATTCAATGTGAATATCACGTGTTTAGGCTCAAGCATATGAAAAGTGAAACCCTACCCTGCTTTATGCGACAAAAGACCAAATTATAAGGGAATCTACATAAACGTTGACTCATGTTTAAGGAAATTGCCTCCCCCGAAACCCAGCATGGTATATATCATCCTGATTTTCTAATACGGCCAATTTACCAAAATATCACTTTGTTTTGCGTTTTAGGTCACGAAAAGAACCGATAAAGCTTACTCCGATGCTCAAAGACTTCAACTGTCGCACAGTTATATCTCCAGCTATTATTATTGCCACGAAGGAACATATGGTATGAAATAGTTAAATAATAATTCAAAAGATAAACTTATGTTAGGATATCAGAAATTAACATAAATTTCTGTCTGCTTCCTGAAAATATGATGTTTTACACTATTAAGCAAAGCAATGAGCAATGTGGCCCTTCCAGGGCCTATATGACCCATTGCTTTCGGAGATACTGTAAATTTATAAGAGATATACTGCAAATTTATTGTTTCACAAAGAACAAAGATTTTTTACAATCTTTGATTTCAAAGGTTGATTTATATGATGTTTTCTCACCTCAGAACAATTTCGGCATGTGAAGACTATAACTCGCCCTTTTGCCTCATAGAACGTTCATGTTAGTGCTACATCATTGGAAGTCAACTTTCTGAAAGAAATCAACGCTTTTGTGAATCCAGAGCAGGTGATTATAATGATATTGAATAATAATTGTAATGATATTGAATGATGATTGTAATGATATTGAATGATGATTGTAATGATATTGAATAATAATTGTAATGATATTGAATGATGATTGTAATGATATTGAATAATAATTGTAATGATATTGAGTGATGATTGTAATGATATTGAATAATGCTTGTAATGATATTGAATGATGATTGTACGTTTACACACATTTGTTTTATAAGAAACAGTTTATAAGAAAACAGCTGTTTTTCTTCATAATTTTGCTTTCATGGGAAGTGAATAAAAACAGACTTAATTTTGACATGGATTGCAAATTATAGTTTGATGGAAGTGCCACAGGACGTTTTCCTCAGTTTAAAACATGAAAATGTATTTCTGCTACCATGTTTACCTCAAGAAACTTAAGAAACTTTTGAGAAACTTCTAATAAATTAAGAAAAATTAATAAACTTTCAGTAAACTGAAGTTGTTTCTCAGTCTAATTCTTTGATAAGCAAACTTTGGCACATGGATTACATCTACACATGCAACTTTGATATCAGTTTTGCTGATGTACAGAAGGACTATTGTAGCATTTTTGCATTATAAAGGCATTTAGCATACCGTGTAGACCAAAAAGGTTCCGCCGCTTGTTGAGCCATCCTTTGAATTCTGTTATTGACTAGACCTTAGAAATAGTGCAGAAAAATTGCCGAAAGATTAAATTGGATTTTGAGACATCTGCAATAATTCTTAAGGCACCGAAATAGCGAAAATAAAATAATGTGTTTCTTGAGATTTCGAAATGAATTGAAAACATTTCTGGAAAGTGCAAAGAAACACACTGCTTCGTAAAAGTCCACAGCGCCGAAACGTTCTATTTTAAATTTTCTTAAAAAATCGTACAATAGATTAGATATTTTTCACATATTATTGGTTTAATGAATCAGCACAGCAAGCATCCAATTTTATCTGATGTCATTAAAAGGTTGTCCTGAGATTGTATTTCTTTCCAAGGGTGTAGTTAGCCTAGCTGATTTAGATGTATATTTGTTTCCTTGCAGATCAATCTTCTGATGTATATAGCAAAAGAAATCGATGCATTAGTGAAAGATCTTTCGTCGAAGAGTTCAAGCCAAGATATCAACACGAAAGTGGGAAGTTCTCCTGAAGTCTTAGACAGTGGTATATCAAGCGTGTTATCCCTAAAAGGGACGATATCGAATCCAACTGATCTGCCAGCAACTAAAACACAAACTGCTAATCAAATAACTGATCTGGAGATTGTTTTTGAGCTTTTTCTTAGCGTCAAGAAGTTTTCTAGTTCGCTTTACGTTATTGAAAGTAAAAGGGATTTTTTTGAAGATCAACATAGCTATAGGCCTGTTGTTTACTTTGACGTTATTCAACCAACAATAAATGTTTCTTCTCTAAAGAAGGACAATTCTATGGAGCTGGTGATATATGATGTTTCTATATTATTTGGCGATAATACTGTTACATGTTTGCCTGATTCTGTCCATTATGAGAAGACAGTTTTGAAGACGTTAAAGGGAAAAAGGAACGAGAAAACAGGGTTGTTTCCTTCTGCCTTCTCGATCAAAATAGCTGGAGAAGTTTGTTACAATGTCAGCATAGAAATTGATAGACCTTTGCGTGTAGACTTAGCTTTGGTGATGGGCGAGAAAATTATGAAATTTACGAAAGATTTAGTGAGATTTCAAGAAGAAGAAACGAAGCAGGAAGATGCAATCGTTGGGAGCAAAGACGTAGCTTTGTTTCCAATTGATGATATTGAAATTAAAACAAAACGGCTCACTGCTAATTTTTCAAATGAAATGGCTCCGCAAGGATACAGTTTGCTCGTTCAATATAGATCGGTGTCGGCTTTAGTTGAATTCAAGAACGGAAACGAAAAAGGTTTATTACGATCGTTGTCATTTAGTTGCGAACAAGATGGTTTCGAAGCCAGTTTGTGCAGTGATGGGAAGACATGTTGCTTGTTATCTCCATGCATATTTGAGTTAAGCGGGCAAGCTGAGTTTATCAAACACAGTGGAAAATTTTCTAGGTAAGTTTTAGTTCCGAACTATTTGTTAAAACGTGTTGGTAATACTGGTTTTTTACAGGAGCGAAAAGGCTTAAACTCGTTATAATTTTTTGATTTATATTTTCAGTGTTTATATATAGTATATTTATTGACGGTGTTTACATAGTGAGTATACTATAAATAACACTAACATTTGATACTAATGGAAAGAATAGATCTTATGAAAATTGTATATTATATACGGTATGAATAAATTATTTTACTGGGTGACCCGAAAAAAAATTTCCTTCTTTGACAGGTTATATAAAATCATGCGATCGACCGATTAAAACGATTCAAATATTTTTGCAAAGCTTAAGCATAAACTTAGATATTTCCTTTTTTCGATGTTTTTCCGATATATTTTTCCGAGATGTTTAGTACTGGGCTTAAATATTAATTGAAAACAGTACTGGGTAATTGAAAATAGCAAAATTAAAAATAGCAATAGGCTTAAACGGTACTTTTTACGGTACAGTTCCCAAATGTCTTGCTTGTGTATTATAAGTTGCTTACTTCTATCTTATCTCAGAAGTGCTGGCTTAATTCTTAAACGGATTTCAGTACAGCTGCTCATGAAGCAGTTGCTTTTAAAGATCGTGCATTTCAGAATCGAGGATAATTGAAAATATTTCTTGATTCGAAAATTATTTGGTTTTTTGTGCATATTAAAAATTTTGAACGGACATTTTTGAATATGTATTGGTCCATTATAAACAGCAGAAAATTAAAAAGAAATCTGTATTGCTTTTCTTTAGTTTTTCGTTTGTAATTTTTCTAATAATGGCCTCTCTAGCGGCGTTTATTGTTATTTTCTTGTCAAAAAGGGAGCCATCTACGAAAGTGAGGTGTTTATAAAGAGGCGTTTGTTAGAAAAAGGTGTTTATTAGAAAAAATTGCTTACTAGACAGGGATTCCTTGTTTCCCTGCGTTCTTTGACAATTTGAAAGTCGCTCCGGTCTACAACGTATTGCCCGGAGTGACGTCACCAAATCATGGAACACAAGGAAACAAGGACTCGTTTAACAAATCGTAAGCGTTTATTACAGGAAATACGGTACCTTCATTTCATTGATTATTTTTTAGTGGCATGCCACGACTTACGCTGATCTTCAAAAGTGGAATCGTACGACTACGATTTGGACAGCTGCATTTGAAATACTTGAACGAATTCGTTGCATCGCTCAACACGAAAACGAGTAACAAAGAAGGAGAGGCCGCCATTGAAAATGAAGCTGAATGGAACCAACAAGAGCAAGGTATCGATCTGCCAACTGTTCAAAGCCACGTAGAGTACAGTTATGACGATTTGAGAACTGGAAATTTTACTTATGGCAGCAGTGAAGGTACGTTTGAATTATATAATTGTTATGAAGTTTTGCTTTACAATTTGCTATGGGCGGAGTTTGTGGGGTGGCAGGAGATGGTCGTGGCCTCTCAAACACTCTTCAGTCGGCCAAGTTACTAGTCCGCCAATTTTACATTTTGTTTTAATAATTTATCTGCCAAATTTTTATTTAAAAAAAGTCCTTTGCCCCTTATACTGAGAAAAACTAAATATATAAGTTAGTTTTTCAGCTTTGATTAACAATGTTTGAATCGCTTCAAACCGGTCTGATTTCATATAACCTGTCAAAGAGGGAAACTCTTTTCATGGTCATCCGGTACTCTCATCAGTACCTTGGTTTTCCAAACAAGTTTAACTTGATAAAATTTGTTCAAAAATGTTTCATCAAGTTGCATTTGTCTGAGGTAGATAGTTGTTTGCTTTGCTGTCACTTCATGCAGAAAATTGGACAAAAACAGTGGTATACACGCAGAACTCATTTATGGAACATGACATAGCTCCACAATACATGTGTCATATGTTTTCAAAAAATTCCTAATGCGCACCTCCTTGGTTACGTAACACCGCGACCGATCGAAAGAAGCAAAATCATTAAATTTGATGATTTTCAAACGTCTGAACATTTTTAGAGTGTAAAAATAGGAAGTAAAATCGTCAAGTTAGGAAAATCAAACCAAACATGTGGTGCTAACCTTAAACCAAGGCGTGCAGATTATTCATTTGTTTTTTTTTTTTATTATAGATGATGTATCAACGCATCCAATTGCAAACCAGATCCTGTTTTCAGAAGAATACGAAGAAAGGCCGCCGTCGATGACATGGCGATACCATATGCCGCGGTTTTTGAAAAAGGTCACGATTTTGCCGTTGCCTTTTCATTTGGATGAAGCCGTGGCTGAGGACGAAGTTAATGAGGTACTGCACATAAAAGTATAACAATGTGAATTATCACTCTAAATAATATAAAGCAAATTGCAATAAACAAAACCGCACTGTTTTGCTATTTCTGGTTGTCTTTATTTGATTGGCTGAGCGCACTTAGACGTGTGAAAACTATTCTTCTCAATTGAAATTCGGATTGTGATGTGGAAAGACCTAAATCTTTTGCTTTAGAAAATCCGTTGTGTTGTTGTTGTGTTCGCTTGCGGATTTCTACAAAATGCAATTCTGCAAAATGTTTTCGTATTAGACTTTGTTGTATCTAAATGCAGGAATTTCTGAGAGTTTTCCAAAGAGATCATCGTGCATTAAATCTAATTTTTGCCATGACAGTGAGCTTGCTAAACACTCAAAATCGTGTAGCTTACAAAAAGTTTATTTTTATTTTCTGCTATGAAATTGGTGTATTGTTATAAAGCCTTTGCGTTTCTAAATTTCATGCTGACAATATTTATTTTTACAAATGCTAAACACCTACATAAAGATTTCGTAACTTTAGCTAATAGCTAATATATCTAATGTAGATGTTGCGCTTTTTTGTTAATATGATTAACGTGTTTCTTTAAGTATTACATCAATTTTCTGTGTTCAAAAAGGTAACATTTTAGGCAACGTTAGGCAGGAAAATACCACCATAGAGTTATAACCAAAAATCAATTATTTTGCTGCTGTAATCTGCTGCAAATACTGCATTATGGCTTTCAGAAAGCCATTAACATTGGCTTTTCTTTTATATAGTCTACCTCAGGGATTACTTGGTAGATTTTGGCACACAAGGTTTCGAAAACTAAATTGAAGCCTCTTACATCATCGTCAAGCAAAAACCTCCATAGCAGCTTTTCAAACATGGGAATATATTTTGGACCAGCGGGCACTATATTTTCAGATAGGGTTGGTGTTAGTATTGCCCTTGGTCAGTTTTGACTATTTTCCCCAGTGTTTAACTAACAGATGAGTTGGCTATGGCATGGGAATTCGGACGCCAATGCAGTAGCTGCAGATAATTTTCCACCACATTAATTGAATCATTTTGTTGTGCTCTTGTTGTCTTCTCTTAACGCAACATCGAGTGAATTGCGAAGCAAAACAACAGAAAAAATTACAAAAAAGACAATAAGAAGAAGAAGACAACAAAATGTTTCAATTAATGTTGTAGGAATTATATATATTGAAATAAATTGCAAAGCTAATATTTTGGAGTCCGAATTGCCACGGTTATAAGTTTTGTAGACGACGACGACGACGGGGGGAGGGGGTGGATGAGATGGGTACCAACTTTACACTTTTATGTCAAAATTTATATGCCTTCGTGTGTCACTTTTAAAACGTACTTTAATTACACTGATATACTTATATAAGTGTATATTAAACTTATATACTTTTACACTTTCATGATTGACCATTATACTTACACATTTACCCTTACACGTTACTTTTATTATTATTTTTTTTTAGATTCCATGCGTAATTCGCTATTGGGACAATATTGAACAAAACTATGTGACATTTCGTCACTTTTTTCTGTCGCAAAGTTCGTCTGAGACATTATCGTTTCCAGATCCCATTGATAACTCATCTGATACGTGCCAGATTGCCTCCGAGGAATGGCAAGTTGTTGTTGATGTTGCCGTTGAATCAGAATGCGACGAAAGAGGGTAATTTATTTTTATTTTCCAAAGCTTGTTTTCATCTTTGATGATTCTATTTTGCGCTTAGGTGAGAGGTAGGCCAGCCCAGTTAAGTGAGATCCAAAAGTAAAATCGTTGA
Organism: Phacellophora camtschatica; assembly: GCA_036873815.1. NCBI lineage: Eukaryota > Metazoa > Cnidaria > Scyphozoa > Semaeostomeae > Ulmaridae > Phacellophora > Phacellophora camtschatica. The sequence goes on from JAYJMH010031522.1 coordinate 16,576, forward strand.
CGGCGGATCTCACTTAAAATGACCAATTATCTTTCGATGACAAAGTAACTGCTGAAACGTTTAAAGATTTCTTCGCAAATTTGGCTGCTAATTTAGTTAAAAAGCTTCCTTTTTCTAAGCTTGATTTCGAATCGATAAAAAACTATTATAAAAAACTGAATGTAATTCCAAAATCATTTTCCTTATCTTTAACTACAACAGAAGAAGTATATAAGCTATTAGAAGAAATTGACATTTCAAAAGCAACAGGAATGGATAACATTGCAGGAAAGTTCCTTAAAGATGGCGCGCATTATTTGGCAAAACCTGTTAGTGAATTATGCAATTTATCCATTTCGCTATCAATTTTTCCTGATGACTGCAAAGAGGCCAAATTAAAACCTCTTTT
>JAYJMH010031533.1:0-16963 GCA_036873815.1 Phacellophora camtschatica
GTGTAGTATAGTAATTAGGGTATGTATAGTAGAAAGTAAGATTGTTATTGTAAAATTTTATGAGTAAATAAAAAAAACAAAAAACAAAAAACAAAAAACAAAAAACAAAGTTCCACTTCTTGGAAACTCATTTTTCCACCCCACGCTATTGCTTGCTTTTCATTGGCCTATTGTTTTTCTATTGCTCTAGTCAGAATTCAGAGTTTGGTTAAAGTAAATCACAGGATTTAAAAGTGGCGAACGACAGGAGACTAGGATAGCTATTCCTCCAATCAAATTTGACAAACTGAAGGAGAAAAAGCATTCAGGCCCACTGCGTTGCAGTGCCATAACAAGGGCAGATTTTGTAACAATAGGGAAATTGACACGCCAATGTCAAAGCGATTAACCATTCAAGACAAAGCAAATTCTCTTAAGCAGAAAATCAAAACATAGCTTCGTTTGTTTTGATTCTCTGCTTGAGAGAATTCCCTTTGTCTTCGATAGCTAATCGCTTTGAAATTGGTGTGTCAATTTCCTATTGTTACAAAATCAGCCCTTGTTGGGCGGAGCACTTTGTATCCGTTGAATTACTATACGATTTTCTTATCGAGTGGTTTCTTATCAAATGCAGAATTGACAGTTCTTCTGTCTTAAATTTTATTTGGTCATTGGTCATTACAATTGTTCTTTTGTTATCATTTCAATTATTTTTTTGTTCTTTTTCTCAAAGCTCAGAATAGATTTGTCGTGGCCTGTGTCTCCTGCATCCCTATCGAAATGCCTGATCAAAATACGTTGCATATCAAAATACGTCGCATATCTAAATACGTTGCATATCTAAAGAAATATATTTCAAGTCAATCATTATTTCCATTTTCCTGCGTTTGATATCTCATTTTGTAATTTTTTGGCTCTTTTTAGTCACCTCTAGTCTTATCAGTTTTTCAATTTTTAGTTTTTCTTATTTATATCTATTCCAAATTAATTCAAAATAATTGAATTGACTGTCTTCCAACACCCACTTTCCTGACTGCACAAAAACCTCTGTGCTGTTTATCTTGATATCAGATTTTTATCGTAAAAACACATGTCGTATTTTAGTACGACTTGATTCACAAAAATATATATTCCATAGCCTTACGAAATAATAGTATGCTAGACTTACTGATAAAACTCTCAACTCCCAATCGTTGTTACCATTTGACAATACGCCATTGATCCTGTTCAGTTCATCGACAACATCTCTGTTCGAGTAGACCTAAAAACATAAAACAACGTAAGACAACGTAAGACAACGTAAGACAACGTAAACCAACGAAATTCTAAAGGATTTAACTAGACCCTCCCTCAAATATGCCCTCCTATCGAATTAGCCCCCACCTAAAAACATAATAAATAAATTAGCCTCCAGGGGGCTGATTCGAGGCATTATGGTATGTAGTTTTGCTTGTGCTGCTTCCCTGTGAAATGAAAATTGTATAAACAAATCCAAGCGTGGAAGGCCTAGAAACTGATGAAGAGCAAAGCTCAAAACTTTTTTTAAAATTTATTTATATTGAAATTTTTTATTCTCAACGTAACGATAAGACAACGTAAAAACATCTGCAACACTTGAAAAAAGAAAAAGAAAAAAAGAAGAAATACAGATGTTTGTAGTTTAATTACCAAAAATGTATTATGCTAATATCCACAAATTGTAGTTAGAAATTTCGTGAATAAAGAAATTGTAATGGTATAATATATTGGCACTAAGTTGGAAAATAAATTGACTATGTTTCACTCTTATGTCATGCCCCTGCTGTACGGAACCAAATATGATCTAGGAACGACACAAACTCGACAAAATCCAAGTTTGAATCATGCATGCCGTGCTTGCATGCAGCCTTAAAAAAGCAATCACAATTTAGCTTAGAGATCAACCTGTTACAACTACTTTTGGCCTGCTCGCAGTTGGTCATAACTGTTACTTAATTTCAACACAGTCCTAAATGATTGGATCTGAGGTAGATTGGAACAACAGAGGCAAATTTTGTAACAATAATAAAACTGAAGCACCAATTTCAAAGCAATCAGCCATTGAAGATAAAGCTAATTCTTTTAAGCAGAAAATCAAAACAAACAAAGAAATGTTTTGATTTTCAGGTTGAGGGAGTTCGCTTTGTCGTGAATGGCTAATCGCTGTGAAATTGGTGCGCCAGTTTCACTATGTTACAAACGTTGCCTCTATGAATCACACCAGAGTTGAGAGGAAAGTTTTGTTGCCAGAACCAGGTTCAAAAGATGGATTTAGATATCGAAATTGCACCAAGCCATAGTTAAACTAAATTTCTTTAATGACTTCACTTAACCAAATCAAAATACACAAAGAAAGCAAAATGTCATTGTTGTGTAAAAGGGTGTGAAATCTATTCATTAGGATTACATACAGTAGATCCCCGCTGTTACGAAATTGGATATTCGGCTTTAGTTTCATTGTTTAGCAAATAATTTCATTGTTCTTTTATTGTTCTCCAGAAGATTGTGAGCCTCTGTTTCTTTATTTGCAGTTACTGGATAGCGGGGCATTGCAATGATCTGAGCTAACAGTGCTGTTATGATAAAATTATTTTTTGCTGGAAAGAGTGTGACAACAAATTCAAGTTAAAAGGTTTCATAGAAATGTTAGACTGACGAAATGAAAAAATAAGTTAAGGACAAAAAAATGTTTTGAAAATTTTCATACCCTGATGTCTATGCTTTCTTCCCACTGTGATACGAAGTCACACTCATCCACGGCGCCAGAACTGTTACCTAAATAAATAAATAAATTCATTATTCATTGACGGTTTATCCAATATTTACCAAAGTTCAACACTATTTGTTAATAATTATCATTTATTATCATGATACGTTATTATGATGAGTCATTATTACAATCAATATATTCTAAAAATTTCGCATCATTCATTTGAACAAAAACATTTCAACACATTTTACTGATATGGGACAAGGATGAACAAAAGGCCATATCTCTGCCTCAACACATCCTATCTTGCTTGAGTGAAAAGGTTTTTCCATGAGACAAGTGGTCGGCTCCAATTTTTATCCATGAAACGTGAAAAAAGACACACGTTTTAAACACGAGATGTGACGTGACATTAGACATTTCTATTCCCGTGACTCGTGATCGTGATTCTGACCCGTGATTCGTGATCTCGTTTGGTCGTTTGCAAAACCAAAATTTCTGACATCAAAACTTGCCTGATTGGTATTGAAAATATTATATGCATATTCACGCTCTTCTACGCACTGTCTGTGACAAACAATTAAATGCATAGCTAATTCATGCAATTCGCACAATTTCTTAAACCTGACAGTGAATTATTTATGAGATATTCTCGCTACAAAAAACCAAGCAAGTGACAACTAAGCTATATTTTGACAGCATAAGGCTTCAACAGGGAGGTTTAGATCCATAACAAGTTCAAGTACGAGTACGACACGGAAAAATTGAATTTAAAATTTAAAGAATAAAATTGTGAAAAATGTTGTTCCTATGGGGCATCAGAAGGTTGTGCTTTTCTATATCTGCAACGCAAAAATGATTATTTTTTGTGGTGTTTTGGAAAAACAAGCTGAAGACAGCGAGAAGAAGAGTAAATTGGCTTAATTATAGCGACAGCGAGAAGGCTTAATCTACCAAGGACCTAATACATTGCCAAAATATAACAAAAGATTTACAAATGAAGCCATTTATTTTGCTAAATCGCCTTCTGGAGTGCATTTTCCAACCTTGTACTCGTACTTGTTCTGGATCTAAACATCCCTATTATCAACATAGTAACAACGAAAATTCTTATGACTATGATATCAACAACAAAAAACAATAGAGTGCTGCACCAAAATATAACAACAGCATAAACAAAAACAGAGCAGAAATAAAAAAAAGCAAAACTTGAATAAAAATTTATAAAAACTAAACAACGATAAACCAAAAGTAAGACAAAAATTAAAGAACAATAAAAAAAAACATTTGAATCTTGCATCTGAAAATAAAATGCAAAAAATTACACAGAAATTTTTCTTATATCTTTGACAAACAAAAAAACCAAATAAGATATGAATAACAGCAAAGTATACCTTTTCCTTTCATAGCAAATTCTCAAATACACAAAATTAGGCCTTGCTTAGCAACTTTGATACAAGCAGTTATAAATTCATCCAAATATCTATGCGTTTATTTCATTTCAAGTTAAAAAATAGAGACTTGTGGCCGACATAATATCAGACCCTCTTGTCTGAATGCTCTGACAGCAGAAATGATAAAAACAAGAATGATGTAACGCCTTAATCTCCGAAGAAGCAGGTCTCGAAAAGATGGGTGTCGGGAATCAGACCAAACGAGAAATAATGAGTCATTTCGATATTTCCCAAACACATATGAAAAAAACAATCGATTCCAATAAGGCCAGCTGGGTTCGGTGACAAAAGACAATCTTCTTTGCATCAATAATTTATCTCCGGTTCTTTCCAATGTTAAAACATTCTGAAAGAACAGGGCTGTGCACAATTAAATTTGTATTAACCAAAGAATTCTTGTTTTGGGATGCCGACAAGACTGTTTTGATTGTGGAAATATATGGTCATTGAGTCCCTTCAATCCTTCCTAAATGTTGCTTAAAGTCCATTGATTGCAGCCTTCTTCAAAACAAGAGTTCCTCCTTCGCGCGACAAGAAAGGTTCTGTTGCCGGCCTAGACAGACTCTCTTCATTTTAAGCTGGATCATTAAAAATCGTTTAAACTAAAATTCTTTCCAAGTATAAGAAGCTTACGCCAACAAGTGGTTTAAGGAACAGATAAGAACGGTAGGATTTAAAACAAAGAGTCAAAGCACTCCTCTCAACAATGTTAACAGCAACGTAAATGATAATAATTTCTTCTGATTACTCGCATGTGTGCGGTATTAAATGTATGCCATTAAATATTCATTTGAATATAACTTATAACACCACCTAATAATGAGTAGAGTATGCATGCAAACATGTTATTTAAGTTCACTGCAGAAGGTGTTATTAAACGGGTGGTAAGTATGATAAAGCATTTAAAGAAATAATCACGATTTAGAAAACCTGGCTCAAAGCTTGCTGGTCAAGAAGTTTGAAGGAAAAAACCATTCGATATTAACAGAGACAACTTTTGTAACAATAGTGAAATCGACACGCCAATTTCGTAGCGATTAGCCATTCAAGACATAGAAAATCAAAACATGGCTTTGTATTATGGATATTAGCATTGCTAAGATTCATGTCCAAAAAATAGGGAAAAAATGTGCAGCGTAAATCAGTAACTTCAGACATTCGTCATGAGCGATTTTCTTCAAAAAGCTACTCACAAGTGTTCTCAGAAACAGCTGAGAACTCCAAGAGAAGACGGTTCACATAGCTTTGCACGTACGTATTTTTGTAGAAAAAGTTGAGATCATGCTCTTGTCGTTTAGAAAACGACATTTAAGCAGATTTCGAACATGCTTTCGTTCTCCTCTTCCAGCCAAATCACATGTAGCTATATGAAGGCATGGGATAACTTCTAAATAATCCTTGTGCTTATCCAAGAAATATAGATATACCTTAACCCTTTCTCAACGAGAAGGGTCATATGGCCCATTGACAAACAACGTGAAACGTCATATTTTCAGGAGGTATAACTTTACATTAATTTAAGATATTTTGTTCATCGTTTGAATTTAGTTGCATTGCATGTACTACCCCCCTGCACTTTAATATAAATAAAGGGTTAACTGTTAAATCGTACACAAAACGATGTCCGAAGGGCAAACAAAACGATGTCCGAAGAGTTTGGGACAACATTCATTTCCAGTCCATGTTTTGACATTAAAATAACATGCTAGTTGTTGAGAAGTAAATCCGGGCGTGACAATTTAAACGTCTAGCGATTCTTTTTATTCGCGCAGTATGTTACGTAGTTAAATCATTAAGCCCATTTAACAGCTGTTAATCTCCCTTTAAATATGCAGTAAAATACATTGCAAAGACCAAATGCGAATAAATCAAAGCGCAAACTCTATCGAGTAGCTAAATAAAATAAAAAATCCTATCAAATAAAATGCAAATCCCTGGATATGGAGATTGGATCAAGTTTTATAAAAGAAACACTAATCCCACAGTCAAGCTATTATTTAGTTGAAAATGTATTCAATCAATCCTCTAAAAATAATGTCAAAAAAGATCCACTCAGCTCATGCTGTAAAACAAGTGACTTTATGTCATTTATATAGACACCACACCACAGTTGAGTCTCTCTAACTCGCTTAACTCTAACTGTTTTGTATATCCCTTGAGAGTCTCCAGTGTTGATTTAGCTTTGGTTATTTCAAAAACTCAAGAGATCTCGAACGAATGTTTATTCCCCTTTAAAGTCAGATGTATTGAGGTTCAACATCATCCCATTAAGGGTAAATATTCTTCACAATACTGCAATATTCCACTTGGGGGAAAATAATGAAATTTCTTCAGAACTAGCGCTGGAAATTGTGAAGTTGAACAGGGAAGAAAAATGAAACCCGACTCCTTGCTCGGGAAAAATATTGAATCATTGAGAAGAACATTTACCCCTATGATGTCACTTGGGAGCTTCTTGTGTTGATTTGGCTCTGGTTATCTGAAAAACTCATCTCTCTTGGGAGTTTGAGGTAACTGTAATGCCAGGTCATATGAAAGCAAGTATAACTCAGTAAGGTTGCTTTGGTGATATATTTTAGAATTTTTTCGAGGTCACAAAATTTGTTAATTATGATAAAATATATCTGCTTGTTTTTTGTTTATCTATCTACCTATAAAATTTACTTACAATCGGGATTATACATGTCTAAGCATAACGTTCAAATATTTAAGTGGTTGATCTCATTGTTTTTCCTAACCAAATTGAATAAAATTAACACCTCGCGGATTGTTTGAGCGGTACATAAACGGTTTTAGGTTGCTGGAATAAAATGAATTTCACGCTTTGTATTTGAATTTTTCATAAAACTTGTTTTGGCAGATTGTTATAAATGCATTGGTTTAGATCTGTTCATTTGAGATAATTCTACATCGCAAAAATATGGAAGTTGAGGAATTTGCTTTTAGCGATATAAGAGAGTCTCAAAGACATTTAAGTTAATCTGTAAAAACAATTTTTACAAAAACTTCAAAAAAGCCTGCAATTCATTTTATTTCAGCAACCTAAAACGCCTAACAGTCTACGTCCCGCTCGAGCACTGCCACGAGGTGCAAATGTTATTCAATTTAGAAGGAGAAAACAATGAGATCAACCATACAAAGTTTGAACACAGTCCGCAACTTCGAACTGAATTTTCATCATTCGAATCCCAATAGAACGTGGTGGTTTGTATTTTCAAATCTCCTGAGATTCGATCAAATACTGACGAAAGATTCTATTCTTTTGTTCGAGCGAATAAAGAAGGAGGTAGGTACTGGAAGTAACAGGGGAGAATCTCGTAAACGAAAGATTGCGATTTCAAACATGACAATGCAGTTTGCAATTTGAAAGAATGGATTTCACACTCTGAGTACATTCAATCAAATCAAAAGAAAACAAAGACAGCTAAACTTTATGGTCTCGTTTATTATGATTAGCTTGGCTGCATTGAAAATGTTGAAATTTATTCTTTACGGTGACAAATCGCATTGTCACGTTTAAAACTGCAATCTTTTGTCTTACAAAATTACCACTGTTACTGGAAGTGCCTTGTTTTGAAATATCATTAACAACAACAACAACAACAAAATTACCTGCTGGAGTCGATGATTTGTCCATGGCTGATGATTTTTTTTGATGTTGTGAAAAACTGGAACTTCGCCTTACAGACTTTTTTGGTGTACTCTGTCAAAATTATTATTACCTTTAATATTTAAATACGATTTCTCAGAATCTCAGAAAAATATTTTTCTCTCGCAAGAATTAACAACTTAATTGACCGAAAAGAAATCCCTTAGAAATACGCCTATCACTTTGCCAGCATTTCAAAAAACGTTTTCTTCAACTTTCACTTAAAAATGCTGAAATGACGCAGAAAAACTTTGTCAAACATTCTTTCACAAGTCTTTGGAATTTCATTATAGAAAGTAAATAATCCTCATATTTATTATACATTTATTCCTCAACATAAGAAATAAGTCTGCTAAGACATTATACCGAATGACTAAAAAAATCTCCGTTTGCAGGGCTGTAGCTAGAAATTCACCAGACTATAAATCTTAAATTGTGCACAAAACGACAATCGAAGGGCAAACTTACTTAGAGTTTAGAATATCATCCAGCCATCTGCGACAACGTTTACCAGCCCAAAACTTGAAATTTAAATTGCCTCAATTCGTGAAATGGCAAGTTAATTTGAAAATATTCACTGATCAAAGTCGATCTGGGAGCAAGCAGGTTGTTTTATTGTCAAAACGTGTACTAGAAAAGAATGGTGTTCCTTGAAATTGACTTGAAAGCTCACAAATGAGGGCAATTTTAATTTCACGTTTTGGACAAGTAAACGGGGTTGCAAATGACTGGATGATATTCTAAACCCTAAGTTTGCCCTTCGGACGTCATTTTTAGTACAATTTAAAATTATTAGCCTCAAGGATTTCAAGCTGGTCTACAGATCTGCGAACAGGAGATCAACCGGTATGTAAAAACATTACGTTACAAAAACATTACGGTGAATAAGCGATCCTTGAAACGGTTCAAGACACTCTAAAATATAAACTTCAGTTAATTTCAAAATTAAAATTTATTTCTTGCAGTTGCATTTAAAATTGGCATTGTCATTTTGTTGCCAAATTTGTCAAGCCACAAAATTTTTCAAAACAGCGTTCAAAATACGTCTGAGCCGCTTCCAGAATATCATATCATCAAGATTACACAAAAATTAGATGGTTTATAAAAATGGAAAAACTAGGAAATAAATGCGATTATATGACACACACACCTTTGGTGGTCCTTCTTCTACATCGCCATTATACGTAGAGCCAATTCCTAAAGTAAAATAAAACAAATTATGAAAAGCTAGAAAATGTAAGTTAATATAAAATAATATGTCCTCCCATATCCAATCTCACAAAATAAAAACCCGCATTTAAGAACCAAAACTGTTACCCTAAAATTTTCAACACAAATTTCTGAAAAATGCTGTAATTTTGAAGAAAGTAGAAAATAAGATTTCAAAAGTCAATGGGAGTTAAGATAATGTAGTTTTTGCACCATGTGAGATGACTGACCCCCTTCATTTGAGCATTTAACTTGTGCCCCAAAATTAAGAATCTTTGTTAGGCTCACCTTCAAACATAAGGTTCTTTAATGCGGGTTGTTACTGTATATTGCAACCAGCTGTAACGTTCCGATTGTAATCATAGTTATGGTTGTAATGACGTTCTAATGATTTATATATTCATAATACCGGGTTACCCCCAAAAAAAGCCGATGCCTTAGAAAAATCACCAAAAATTGATTTTGATACGAATTTAAAAAATTATGTTAACCTTATGTTAATTAATTTCAGAAACTGACTTATGACGGAATTTCGATTTTAAGAATAAAATTTCAAGCTATGCTTTTCAAAAACTAATTCGTTTGGATTTCGGATGGGGTGTACAAGAAGCATCAGTAGGGGGGGGGGGCTGGCTGTAGAAACGTGAGGGAAAACAAAAGTGCAAACGGGTGCAAGTCTTGGAGAATATCTTTGCTAAATGGTCAAAGTAAAAAAATTTATTCTCATCTCTCACACGTTCTAAGCATAACATAACAAGAATGGGCTTGATACAGATAAATTAGACTTGATCTGGTTCTGATAACTTCTACTTTATGACTACGTAAAAGTTAAAAATGACTACTACTACTATATGGGTTCAAGTATCCAAGATGGCTGCCATCAAAACAACACCCCTGTCATAATGACACCATGCACGCTAACCAAACAAATACTCAAAACTGCGAACTGGTGATATTTCCCTTGTAATGTTTACACTGAAAATAAGTGTCATCTGAAAAAACATTGATGACGATTTAATGTACAAAACACAAAAATAAGAAGAACTGATAATAAACATAATAAATAGAGACAGTACTTTATGGATAAACCACCCAAACAGTTTTTTATAAGGAACACCATTACAAAACAGAGGCGAATTTCGTAACAATAGTGAAATTAACACACTTGTTTCAAAGCAATTATCCCTCGAGAACACAGCGAAACTCTCTATCTCCTCCGCAACATTGTTATTTCTTCAAGCTATTTTAAATTATACACATAGACGTTTTACATAAAAAATATTCTCAAAACTAACATTATAAAAGTAAAAAGAAAGAAAGAATGATAGGTCAGAGGGGGTCACTGACACAAGACACACGACCATATTTGGCTATTTTTAAAACGAGATAAAGTACGATAAAATCTTTTATATGTTATTATTACTGTTGTTATTGTTCGTAATGAGTACTTTGGAATTCTTTATAAAAACGTACGTACTGATCTCGTCTAAAAGTGCTATTATGAAAGCATTGTGTGGTGCCATATCAATCCCTGCATCAGCATTGAAATTCTTCTTCCTGGTGAAACTTTCAAGCTGTGCATCAAGTATTAAAGTTCAAACGAAAAAAAAGGTTTTTGCCATTGAACAGAATTTTGTTTGAAAGCGAAATCAAAAGCACAATGATCTGACTTTATGCAAAACCCAGTATGATGTTTTTAAATAAAATGTTGGCATGAAATATTTTAGCTTTCATTTTCAGAAAAGCTACAACACGTTTTCTTTTGCATAAAAGAACAACTACGGCAAATACCGGTGTATAAGTCGAGGTTATGAGATCTAAAACTAGGCTTCAAAAATAGCACTCGACTTATACAACGGGTACAAAAAATTCACAAAAGTAACTTTCTGAAACGGGTAAACACCTTTCAAAACGCATTATTTGTTGATGTAGAATAAAATACTATAAAATACTAAATTATACACCGGTACACGTTTCTTTCTTTATAAGAAAGTCGTTTATAAGAAATTAGTACTCCGCTCTTCGAAAAGTTAAGAAAGTTCTGTACTGGACATTTGAAACCTAAGAAAGTTGAAAAATACAAATACTCAAAATTCCAAGGAAAAATTGTCATGCAAGCGAAATATTTTTTCCTTGGTTTTGTGACTATTATGTGCAGAAAAGGAAATCGCTAAAGCGCAAAGTAAAGGGTGTGTATAGTAATTGTCTCTTTTAAGGAAGTCGTTGTAGACGCATGCTCAGTAATGCGAAACTATTCAAATTTTTGCTAAGAAAGTCTTCAGGAAATAGCCAAGAAAGTTTCAGTATCAGGGCAAGAAAAACTTTCTTATAAAAAAATTAACGTGTGTTTATGGTAGCTCCGATTTTAGCCTCGATTTGTTCTGATTTCTGGACTCATTTTTACAAACTTTCACTGCAGTGAGCTGAGGATCTATGCAATGAAAGGAACCTACAATAGCCTCAATTTAGATTACTAGGATTATTAATAGGATTATCAATCAAAGAATACATCTATAATTAGGAGCCAACATCTTTATCTCTCCCCGGCCCATACAAATTTCTGTGAGGACTTTTATGCAGATATTGGCGCTTACAAGTCACGCCACAAAACATTTCACAGCTCAGGAAGGCATTTCAATGAATTATGACACTGTCTACATTTAATCTTCGCTCTTTTCATCAATTTCAACTTCCAAAAATATTTCATTTCGTAAAAGCCTGGGCAACATTTAAAATATCAAGCAATGAAAATCGTTCAGTCGATAATTTGACAGTTTGAGGGTTTTTTGATCAATTAAACTGTTATTAAACTGAAACCAGGAACTGAAAGTTTTGTTTAAAAATAAGCAGAACATTGCAAATCAAACTAAAACATTAATGTTTTTTGGAAAAATCCCGATCAAATTTTTAATTTCTTTGCCATAATTTTTACCATGATTGCTGGTTAACCATAATCAAATGGTTTATTTTACAAAAGCTTCTCGAGAAATTCCTAAACAGATAATCCACCCACAAACGACAACCAGACAACAACATACCAAAAATTGTTATAAAAAATTAATTTATGCCACTATAGTTCCTACAAAAAGCTCTTAATCTCTTGCACATGATAAAAGATTGCATGCAGCTTGGCATGTTTGTTATATTCAACGATGCGTTATTGCACTTTACAATACAAACATTGCACATAAACATTGCAACACCGGCAGCAGCAATTTACAAAATACAACATCCAAAACTGAAGAGATATTTACCGAAGTAGAATTCGTAGCTATCCTGAATCGTAAAATTATCTGAATTCCCATTACTCTCTTGAGAAAGCAGTGCAGCGGCACGAAATAGGTTGCTTGTTTTCGATAGATACATCCAGATGTGCTCTCCATAAATTAAATACTGTATACTGGAAACCCCTCACGCAATCGCTGCTCGAGCAATTAATCACATTGCAGAAAGCTCTCTTGCACACACAGGTTACAAAATAAAGATTTGAAGAATCCAAAACACTTCTCGAGTCGATGTTTCAAAAACATATGTCCCTTCTCATCAGCCTTTTTCATGTGAATCACCACAGATCTATCATTGATGATATCACATTGGTTTATTTTCCCAAGCAAGGACTTTACCAGTGCATCAGAACGCACCAATGCGATGCAAAGAAAACAATATTAACAAAAAACGATCATGCGAAACAATAGCCTCTTCCTGAACTTTGAGGTATCACTGACCGTTCTTGAGAAAATGGTTACCATGGTGTTTTTCTAAAGGACTCACAGCGCACAGTGCAGTGTGGGAGTAACTCAAAATAAACCGTTACCACCATCAAATGCATTAATTCTTCAGAATGAGCTTCTCGTGTGTGTATCTGTGAGTGCTTGGCAAATATAGACCATCAGTATCAAACAGAAACATAGGTCACCCTCAGCACTGCTACTGCTAGACTGAAAGACGCCAGAATAAGTTCACACAAAAACCGGCCTGTGAATTTGGCATTCAACTGTTGATCATAAAAACAAACAATTTTAATGTCAGTCATCACTCTTCACATTGTTCCAATTAATCGTGTTTTCCTTATATTGTAAACGGGTTCAAAAGACGATCATCATGCTCACACGCAAATGAACAAACAGAACAATTTGGCGCTTGTGACAACTGAAGGGTTCTCCTTTGTTGATTCGTTCAAACACAACCGCAATGTACGGATGAAAGAAAGAAAATCCTGGAATTTAAAAAATCTGAATTTTCTGTCTACAAGGCAACACGTTTTTGACCTCCTGGGCAACGTCCTGGAAGTTATCGATTGTTAACATTGATTCTTTGCGCGCCGAATGATTTCTTACTTTTCCTGGCAAATCTTATTCAGGAAAAATACAGAAAGTTTCTGAACTTGGATTTTCCGCCTCGTAATCGTAATTCGAACTTCGAACAATAGCAAATTTGAACTTCGATAATGAAACTCTTAAAACCTCTTTTCAACGATGCCCATTATGGAATCAAGATCTTTTCGATCTTTTAGTGCTATCCCTGCCACTCTAGTTCAGGGGTGTGTGTTTTTAAATTTGTTTTTATGTATTCGTTTCTTATTGTTTTTTTCTTTACGAATTTGTGTAAAATTTTATCCTTTTATGTAAATTTTAAATTGTAAACCTTTAATACCATTTGAATTTTACTCGTTAAAACATTTGTATCAGTTAAATCCCTTTACGTTTTGGCACTCGAAATGATGATCATTTTATTAATTGCAATATTCTTACATTTTACAGAGTAATTGGAACGTTGTCAAACTCTCGAAAATTCGCAAAAGCTTTCCAGTGTCCCCTCGGATCAATGATGAATCCAGAAAAGAAGTGCATTATTTGGGCTAATGACAACACAGACATGTTGCCTAGTAACAGCAGTTTCTGTACTCATGTCGCAAATTGAATTATTGCACTAAAGATGGTAGCCAGTAAACTTTTTCCAAGATGTACAATACGCTCTTTCAGAGGAGGATGCACCTATCGGGACACTGAAATCCCCCGTCAGCTTATTTTTTAATCTTATTTTAGTCTGCGGCTACGCAATTAGACCCCCTTTCTAGGCCCGCACAGGGGTTTGCCCGTACCCTAAAAAATAGGCCAGTCCGCATTTGCACTCAATTTTCAAATTTCTATAAAATGGAGCCCGGTTCATTGTTGAACCAGTGTGACAAGGAGGCCAACCATCTCCAGATATATGACAAATATTATTCGTTCTTCAAATTTGAGAACGAAATGTATAATTTTTATTTGTCATACTTCTAGAGATGGTTTGTGTCCTTTTCTCTACCATGATTTTTTATCTACCACACGGATCGTATCAGCTCTTCTCGTAAATCTTCAGTGAATCTTATTTTCTCTGACTAAGATAAACAATCAAATCTCCGGTCATATAGCCTGAATTCGGTGTAAACAAACCAGATCTGAATAGGTCTGTTAAAGATTGTCTGTCTCGCACGTCATTGGTTCAAAAAACAATAGAGCAAGAGCAACCAAATTATTGCTTAGTAGCAGTCATTTTTTCAGTATTTTTTATCGGGGTAAAAAATCTAAAGGGTTCTAACATTTTTATATTGTTTTTTTAACCAATAAAGTTCCTGCCTGACTGCCTTTAAAATGGAACATGGATCTTGAACTGAAAGTGTTAGTTTTCTTTATGAAATGACTGGGACTTAAAAAAATGTGGATAAGCTAAGAAAGTTTTAGAACCATCGCCACCCAGCTGTAGTTTCTTAGAGGGAAGGAGCATAATTTTTTATTTAATTTATTTTATATCCTATATATTTTTCATAAGCGAACCAAACGCCAAAATTCAAAGCAAAAATGTGTTTAAGGTACTCCGAATTGCTTTGATTTGCTTCTCCATGCATGCCAGGTTGTTAAACATAATCCAAAACTGACAAAGCAAGTCCCATAGCATCACTCATGCATAATTAATGTAGCCCTGCTTAATAGAACGAGCATTTTCTTGGGCCAATGATATTTTAGTTGTTTTACTGTTCATGCTATCGCTGGTGATCAGTTTGAATTGGGTGAATTTATATTTTTGAAGATGGACGTTCTTGAATGATTCATGCTTAAAATCATTCGGAAAAAAGAACATTAATGAAAGTTCATATTCGAAAAGTTTATTAGTTATCAACAGGAGTCTTATAAATAAATATAATTATATAATATGCCAGTGATTGTAGCAGAATAATAAATAAAAATAATAAGTTTTGTAAAAATTTCTGAAATATTCTTGTGATTATGAAGTTAGCATCAAATCTACGGAAAGGTGCCTTGACTGATAAATTTCACGTTATGTATTTAGATAAGTAAATATTTTGATTTTATCAATATTGCTTGTTTGAAAACATGTTTTTCTTTGTCTTTTGAATTACAGTCGTATCGGAGACCCACAAAAATAGTCCAGAATTTCATTATCCCAAAAAAATAATTGTGACTGAAATAATTTTTCTCAAGTTTTAGAGCCAAAAGAGTAACTTGAGCCCCCCTATCTTAGGCTATACAAGAGTAACCTGAGCCCAGTTTACAGCTCCCCCTCCCTCCCGGCAAGTCTTGTCTGTAGCACAGTCTACAGCTTGCCAGAGAGCTTCGAAATATGTGAAGCAATCGTTGGATAATACAACCGATAGATGCAACGATTGTTTTTCAATGTGCGCGCGGAGGGTTCACCAGAGACCAGGAGAATATACATTTGGAAGTTTAACTTAATGAAAGACCAGGGAATTATTTATTACATAGTTTTGTGAAATGAGAAGGGAAGGGGTTTCTAAACATATAATATTACAATCTTACTTTACCTTCACCTAAATATTTTAATAATGTTAAAAATCCCTCGCTCTCGTAGTCTTTCTCTCTTTGGTATTTTCTTTGGTCTAGCATGAATCTTTGGTCTCTCCTCTTGTAATCGCTCCAGTAGATAAAGAGAAAGCTCTATTTTTCAACTCTCACAGATAAATCAGCAAATTGCAAACAAAATGTGATGCAGATTACCAAGGTACTGGAAACAAAATGTGATGCAGATTACCAAGGTTCTTAAGAAAGTTAAAGAGTTTTATAAATCGTGAATGGGAATTGCTGGCATCAACAAGCAAGGTGATGTACAGTTTACAAATCAAGGTTTTTCATAACCACATAGATTAAACCGAAAGTCTTCCAGAGGAGGACTCATAAGTCATAATGTATAAAAATAAAGATACTCCATTGAGCAGAATTCAAAATCATATTTTACCAACAGATATAGAATGCAAAATCATATTTTGACAAAATACTGATCATGGGTGACTTTAACATTGAACCACACAATAAAAATCGCCTATTCCAAACCCCCCTTTTATTCCGGACTCGAGAGTAGGTCTCTTACCCTCTTCTTCAAAAATATTCGAGCGTATAATGTATAACCGAATATATTCAATAACAAAATGATTAGAAAAATAAACTGCAAAATAAGCTCAAGCTAAACAAAAAAGAAACTAATTGTCCTGCATGCTTTTTCCTCCTTTGCGGTACGGTCAACGGCGCACATTAGGTGTGTGTGTGAGGGGGGGATGCTACACCTCCCCAATATTTACTGAATCGGTCCATTTTAAAAATAAGTCGGTCCATGAAAATTTGGGGTCACTTATTGATATGGTTGTCTGGTTGGTCCAAAGCATGTTTGTTATCCTTTTTAGGAATTTGCTCGCCAATTTGATGTTTAAAATTATAACATCAGGGCCAAAGCACCACAGGCAATGACTTCAGAGATATTCAAGGCATTTTCAAGCCATTGAGAAAGTTGTTTTAATAAGTCATTCTGGCCTAAAGGTGCAATTCAACAATTCTGGCCTATGTAGAATTTAAGTGAGTGAGTTGAGTGAGTTATCGTATTTAACGTGCCTAGCCCGCAAAAGTCTCGAGATGACTTGTTTCCAGCAGGGGACAC
>JAYJMH010031544.1:0-40698 GCA_036873815.1 Phacellophora camtschatica
CTTTCAAAATAATTTGATGTTTTTGGCCCTACCGGTTTCAAGGTACAAGCCACCAAACGGGTGAACTTTATTTTGAGGCACCCGAGAAACATTTACCTTCAGCAGTATGTGTTGTATTCCTTGAAGGCAGTGGTGGCGGTTTTATTGGCTTGGATAAATTATGAAGTGGTAAAGGAGGTGGTCGCCTTGAAGTGCTAATTCTTGATAGAATTTTTGTGTTATTGCCAATTTTTTTACCTGATTGACTTGAATCTGAAACAAAATATCGCCGTTGAAATACAAAAATAGCCAAGTTTGAAAAAAAAAATTCTGATAAAAAATAAATTAAAAAATTCTAAATAAATTAAAAAATTATTATTGATTATGCACCAGTGATTTTCAAAAAGACAATTTGCTCCAGTTTCAAATGTATTTGAAGAATATGGGCACCGCACCACCACTGCATGAAATATTTTTCGGGTGCAGACTGAACTGGTGCTTTTGACTGAACTGGTGCCATTGCAATCTTTTGGAAAACAATTCTATCACTAAAGACTTTTTTAGGCAGATTTTGTAAAAAAAATTATTCAAATTTGGCACACAACAATGCAACTGTAAAGAATAGATTATAAACCTATTGTGAATGCATTGTGAATAAAATAAGTACAGAAAACAAAAGCTTTGCAGCTGCTTTGTTTTATTGTTATTTCCTTGGATATGTTACTTCCATTCTTTTTGGGGGTGACAAATCCATTGTAATTTTAGTTCTGTCCTTATTGCTTAAAAGGGTCAAGTGGTTAGGTGGTTAAGATGTTGTGTTTCAAAGCCAAAACAATGTTACTAAAAGACAGCACAAGCTGAACAAGCAAATAACAAGAGGAACAAGCAAGTAACAAGAGGAATAAGCAACTAGCAAGCCAGTAACAAACAGAACAACCCAGTAACAAGAGGAACAAGCAAGTAACAAGAGGAATAAGCAAATAACCAGCCAGTAACAAGCAGAATAACCCAGTAACAAGAGGAAAAAGCAAGTAACAAGAGAAAAAAGCAACTAACAAGCCAGTAACAAGCAGCACAACCCAGTAACAAACGAAATAAACAAGCAATCGGTGGTGTAAATCTAAATTATTATTTCCTTCCAACGCAATTTACACTTGGCAGTATGAAATAAAAATAGATACTATCAGAAATGGAATAAAATGTTCAATAGCAAGTATCAGTACCAACACAAAGCTTTAAAATAAGACACAATTAGAAAATTTGATTTACCTTGTGGTGTTACATCAATATTTGGATCTTCATAATCATCATTCTCATGATCAGGATCCTCATAAAGGTCATCAATTGATTCATAACTCATTTGCCTCATATCATCCAAAATTTTCCTATTATTGAAAGATATTTTGGTCTCTTCAGTTTCAACTGTCACCTCTTTTGACTCTGATATTTCTGGAATATGATCCCGAGTCATTGTTGATATTGGTCCAGGTGGAAGTGGCCTTGCTGGTGGTCCAGACAATCTTTTCCAACTTTTGTTATCTTCTGCAGTTGAAGTGGAATGGCTAATATCAAGCTTTTCTGTTGATGTAACAAGACTCGAAGGTTTCTTTGGAAACTCAGGTTTAGAATTATAATGTTTGATAATAGCTTTATCACTGCAATTATCATTGACATCTTTCACTGAACACTCTTTTTGTTTCAATGAAGATGGTTTGCATGGTAATGGTGGCTTTGTTTCTTTACTTAGGGAATCAGGTGCAACTTGCTTCCCTTCATTAGACAGTTTTTCACTTAACACATCCTTTTTTAAATTTTTACTGTCAAAGTTAAAATTCTTCCTTGGCATGGGAGGTGAAGGCTTAGTAGAGGGCTTTGGAGAAACTTTAGCTGCTGGTATGGCTTTTTTTGGAACAATGTTTAAGCTTAATTCATTTCCTGTTTCCTTTGTTTTTGTAGGCAATTCATTATGCTTGCTTGGTAACTGTACCTTTCTTTCTTTACTTTGAGAATCAGGTGCAACTTGCTTCCCTTTGTCAGGCAGTTTTTCACTCAAAACATCTTTTTTCACATTTTCACTGTCAAAGTTAAAACTCTTCTTTGGCATGAGCGGTGAAGGCTTAGGAGAGGGCCTTGGAGAAATTTTAGCCACTGAAACTTTTTTTGGAACAAAGTTTAAGCTTAATTCATTTTCTGTTTCCTTTGTCTCATTTGAGGTAAAATTGTAACTGGGTATTTTTGATTTTTGTAAAGGACTTCCAGTTGGGCTGCTTTTCGGGCTAGATTTGGGATTTTGGCTTTTTGGTGGTTTAGAATTGCCGTCAGTTCCACAATTATTTTGATATAAGCGAATCCTAGATGCAATTGACATGCCAGCAGTCTTCACTTCACTTTCCATTTTGAATGAATTGTATTTAAGCAATTAAAAACATGTTATTGCTGCTTGATGCCAGAAAAATGATTGATTCTTCAAACTAAAAATAGATAAAAGTAAAATAAAGGCATACACTTATCAAATGACAATGAAGTGCACCATTTTTCTGTATACAGTTGAACCTCACTACCTCCAACTCAAAAGGGAAATGAAAATTTGTTCAAGATAGAGACCATATATTCAAGATAGTGAGTACTATTCGAGATAACCAAAACTAAATCAAAGCTGGAGGCTCTCAAGGGAAATACATTATGTACAAAACAGTTTGAGTTAACTGTTAAAAGTTTGAGTAAAGTGAGTTCAAGATAGCAGGGCTTTTCAACTGTATTTATCAAATATTTATTATGTAAGTAGGCAATCAAATTTACAAACAATAATAACCCCAAAAAAATTAGATAGAAGCTCTTGTGCAGCGTTGCATTGCACATGTGAAGATGGTTTCACAAAGTCACATGTCAAATAAAATACCAAGAATGAAATTTTCCACCAACAAATTGGTGACTCATCGTTCATAAGATAGCAGTGATGTCAGGAGTGTGTTGGAGAGCTTTCAGACTGACTGAAAACACAAATAAGGAAAATTGTTTTATATACAAAAGATCCATTATTTACACAATGTTTTCAACCAAAATATAGTATTTTCACACAAAAAAGTAAGCAGAATTTGGGGAGCCTCAACCACCAACTCCTGATGATTTTAACATGATTCTAACACAAGTTTAGAGTGACCACTCAAATTTAGTGGACAGATAAAAATGTCTTTTAGAGAAGGATTTCATTATGCTTCCAACTACAATATGCTAAATATGGAAAATGAGGAACATTTCTTAATAGTATGGCCTGCTTATTCTGAGATTTGTATGACATCCAGGCTGCAGGGGTGGTAGTTTTTGCCAAGATCTCAGGTGCAACAGCAACCTAAATTCTAGGTGCAGGTATGTACAATAATTGGTTTTGATTGTTTCATTTATTTATTTGCCATGAGCATTGTTATTAAGTGTGATAAGAGGCATCTTTCAATATATATTGAGTGCATCATTGCTAAACACTGCAGACTTAAGTGTGACATTATTTGCAATGTTAACACAAGTCCAAAATTTTGCCTCTCCTTCATTGATAATACAGTAATGTCATTTTGATTAAGTGTTCAATCAATTTTGTGATTGAGAATGTCATAGTAACATTAGGGGGTTGGGGGTAATGGGCATGATGTTTTAAACTACATAGATTTTAAATTTTTTCAAGAAAAGTTATCAAGAGAGACTTGAGAACACTTTCACATTGCACACTTTCGCATTGCACACATTCGCATTGCACTAATTATGCTCACAGAGAGGAGAGAGTAAGCCCGCTTGACATTATTGAAGGATATTGTTAAAAATGATTCTGCTGTGAAACTTCCAATTTATATAATGAAGAAGATGATGAATAAAAGACAAAACACTATGCAGGGCTCTCTAGCTTTGTACATATGCAATGTAGGACTGAATCTTACAGAAATAGCTTTTTCAGAAGAACAATAAGGGATTCCTTCAAGTTAGATATCAATAATTAAGTACAGTATTTTAGAAATTTTTTTAATAAGGACTTTTAGGATTTTTATTCGAATTTTACTTTCAGGTCATTGACCCCTTTGCAGTAGTACCACTCTTGGCCTTGCAAAGTAGTAAAGATATATATATATATAGATTGCAAAACAAGCTCAAGTAAATTTTCGATATGTTGTGTGACATTTTCAAAGTACAGAAAATAATGTGGGCCTTACTTTTTAGTAATAAGTAGCATGGTAACAAGGCAGACTGGAAAATATCTGCACACATGAAATCTTCTGCACACAAATGAAATGCCATTTGTGCAACTGAAGAATTTTGCTCACCAAGTGTGTAAAATTTGAAGAATTGTACTTGTCATTTGAAGAATTGTAATTATATTTGTATTTTCAAGCGTGCAAATTTAATAGCATAAAATATCTTCTGCGTGCATAATGTGAGCTTTCCATTCCAGATGGGTTATAAGTTTAGTGTACAAAAAGATTTTTTTGTGACATATCTCTAGTTGTCCAGATTGGAAAGTGTGGCACTTTTGGCAGAGAACTTGTTGGGTGCACCAACAGTCTCTTATTTAAAGAATCACAAGTGTGCAAAAACATTCCTCCCTCATTTTTCTTCTTTATTTGTTTACAATACCTTTTTGAAATTCAAGTGCACCAAAGATATCATATAAATATCTGGGAAGGTCTGCTGTAACTATTGTAATTTCACACAGGATTACACCAGGACCGTAGGATTTCACCATACTTGTTATCCTCCATGGGATTACATAATATGTGTAATCCACAACGTGATTACAATGCCACGAGGGATTACAAGTGATAGAGGATTACATGGATAATGTAATTTGGCAGAATGATGTAATGCCATGGTAGATTACACCAAATTGTAGTATTACATTATTGAGGGATTACAAATCTTTTCTATCTGTGATTATGTCATTTATAATATAGTGTAATTAAAATTGTATAAAAAGAACTATTTTAATAAAATTTTTGTTCTATTTGTTTTCTATCATAAAATCCTCATTTTCTAGAGGGTGTATATCTTAAAAGGTTCATTGTCTGTAATACAAATATGAGAAAATTTATAGATAATAAGATAGCCAAATTAAATTTTATTTAGCAAATTTATTTAGATTAAGATAGCTCTTTTTTCCTGCGTTATTTACAATCCCGAATAAATTGTGTGGGCACAAACAAATAAAACAGTCAAAATTTTATCATTGTAGCTGAAACAAACATTCAAAACACACAACAATGATGATTCAAAAATAGAACAAAAAGAAAATGAAAAATAGGCCATGGGACCAAAACAGAACATGACATTGACATGACAAACAAGTCTTACCTGCATTTATTGGGTAATCACGAACTGTACTCCTTCGGTTGCGTCCATTTCACAAAATTGAAAACATAACCATGAGAAATATGTAACCAAAACTGTAGCTCTGCCCTCTTTGACGACCAAAAATTCTAAAGGTTTCTGATTTCTGAAATGATGATGAACAAAACACTTTCCGGCTGCTGTCAAATCAAATGGAGAGAAAAGGAAGTGCATCAGAAAGTAGTCTGGAACCGAGTGTTGTTCATTTTCAATTCCGCAAATTTTTAATTTTTGCAAGCAAAGCAAACAAGGAACAAAAGCAATTTTTTCAGTTTTGTGTTTTTTCAAAGTACCCACAGGATATATACCAGGGGGGGTCAAATCTTTTTAAAGAAAAAAATCTGAAAATCTTTCGTTTCAGACGCCAAACAAGATTACTATTTCCTCACAAAAAGTAACGGTGACTGTTTGATCTTCTTTTGATGACGTTGTTTATAAATTTTTTTGTAAAATGACGTGAATGAGTTCCAGAAGTCCAATATGCAATATACTAAAGAAATTTAATTATTCTCCAATTAGTGTTTAATGTTTTCAATAATTTTGTTCCGGCCTGGTGTTTGCGTTTCTTTATCATTTTACTTCATTTTTGCCTCAAGTGTTTCTGTTTTGTTGGTATTTTCATGTACAAAACTATTGTATTTATATCGGCTTTTATCTACAAGAGCTACCTTTATAAGTATAACAAGAAATGCCAGGCCAGGCTAAAATTTGTAAAAATTATTTTTGGTATCTCAGAAATTATGCAATTTTCAATTCTATTAATTAATTCAATTAATTTATGCGTTGAGCACTTTACCCGAAACCCATTTTAATAACTTTTTTAACATCGTTTTTGGTTAAGAATTAATACCGGACGAGAAAGAGTGATGGACACCCCAGTTCACCCCTGGTGCTGCCCTGCTTTAAAGAGGATTTTATGGAGATGGGTGGGTGGTTCGTAAAAATCAGTCCAGAAATAAGAACACGTTAAGCCAGTGCTGTAGAGCTAGGGAGGTAAGGGGGGCTAGTTAATGCCTAAAAATCGTGTACAGTATTACTTAAGAACCCGCAAAAAAGAAACCAATTTTTTCAAAACAGCCCGTTTAGTTTCCTATTAAATGGGCATTAATCTGGAAGCAGGCTAAAAGGTTTCTTATAATATGGTAAAGGTTTCTTGTAACGTGAATAAAATAATATGATTTCAACTTAAATCTTTTAAGAAACACTATCAAACAGCTTTTTCTCGTTACCTAGCATTCTCTTCAAATTTATTAAACCATAACATACATGTTATGTTTTTGCTAAGTATACTGGATTGCTGCGTTTGCATGAAATCTCTAAAAGATGATTTGGCACCTGATCAAAATAATTATTAAGACTGAAAATTTGGGATCCTCCTATAAGAAACCTTCCTAAAATCAGGCTGAGAAGTTTCTTATATGCGGGTACCATTTCTCAAAAAAATCAGTTTCTATTTTATGGGTTCTTACTGTGCGGCAACATTTTTTAAATGAAATTTGTTGTTATTAAGTCTGGACTCTTCTCTATGTCATGATTTATGCAGAAATTGTGCATCTTTGTTAACATTATCTCTATTTTCAGATACAAGCCCGAGTCTGGTACCAAGGGTAATTCCTTGGATTCTTCTTATGTCTTTATCATATTTTGGCTGGTGTTGATCAAAAAGTGATGCACATACCTATAATATGATTTAATTGATCAAAAAATGATTAATATATTACACCTAATTAAGTTCATGTTGCAAGCTCCATTTCAACTCTATTGCATTCTATCCTTCTACAAATAAAATGACGGTCTGGTAAATAGAACTATAGAAAGCATATTTATACCACCACATTATACTCGTAATTAAATTAAATTTGCTAGACGGCAACAACAAGGCAATCTATTTACGTAAGTAGGTAGGCTTGTTTCCGGGGCATGTATCATTCACACAAGGCGTCTAAGTGCTCGAGCGTTTCTTTCCCCGGTGACTTCCCCGACATGTATTGTTTCAGCATTTTCCCGCTCCGAAAACATTCCTTCCCCGCCAGTGAACCCGGAGAAAACTGGCAATTCCTGGCCCTGGAAAGCAAACCACAATGCATGGAAAAAAAGGAAAATATTCCCCACGTTTCTTGCCCCGGCGAATTCCCGGATGTAAAAATGAGTGTATTTTTCTTCGGGCTGTTTCAAAATTTACAGATGAAAAACTGCTTTTTCCGCCATTAACCTGGAGAAAAGGGGGATTTTCCGGCCCAGAAAAGCATACTACAATGAATGGAAGAGGGGGATTTCCCGGCACATTTTTACCATGCACTTGGTCACTTAGACCATTTACTATGCTTAGACCATAGTCAATAGACGTTTTCTATTGACTATGCTTAGGCAATATGCTGCATTGCTCTAATATTCATAAAGATTTGTATTTATGTCACTAATATTGTAAAATTATTACTTATTAATATTGTATTTATGTCACTAATATTGTAAAATTGGTTAGCTTTTTTGTCTTTGTTTTTTCTAACGGTTTGTTTGTTGTATGTATTAGTATGTTTACAAATACTGTTTCTTGGAATTTGTTTAATAGGATTGCCAAATTGCGAAATGCCGGTTACAAAAGCCGGTAACACTCAATAAAATATTGCATTTGATTCCAAGCTATGATATATACGTACAAATATGTTAAAATATTACCCGGGTACATACCAGACCCACTGACGAACGAAGTGGAAAAATAAGCAATTCCTCATTCATATTTTTGGGAGAACTCCGGAACCCAGGGTTATTAAAAGATATGTGTTGAGAAAAGAAAACAAGTTCACCATCAAAGAAAAAGAGAAAATATTCAAAAATTTATAGAACAAAATTAAATTCTGAAATATGTCTATCGTAAATGTAATTTTAAAGAAAAATTTTAACTTAAAAAACCATACATTTGCCGATCAATTGTATATATCAAATAGATCAGACCAGTTAAAAAAAGGAATGCAAATTTTCTTCTTGTTTTTTCTTAATGTTTTTCTTAAAACATCTCATTAGCTAAAAAGTTGATTTAAGACAGCATATAGCCTTGCGAAAATTTCTTCCAAGCAAGAGACGAAAGAAGTGTAGGGAGACAAAAGGGGAAATTTGGTAACGCCTAAATTGTACCGCCATTGCCATGCCCAACTCTTGAGCTCTGAGATCACATAGCAAAGGGTCTATAAAAAATGCTTCTATAAGAAAGAAAACGTTTTTCAGAAAGACGTCTCCATTATTTTTATTTTATTTTTATTTTTTAAGAGGCTCTGGTACCCTGGATATTTAAATGGGAAACACTTATCTGAAAGGGTTAATTTTTAAAGAGGGGCACCTTTTTCGAAAAGAGGGAACATCACCGAAAAGTGGAGGCCAGGGTCCCTGTTGTCTCTCCGGCCCCCAGAATCCTACGTCATTGTAACCCATGTAGTTCAAACATACATAAATGAAATATGTAATTATAATTAATACAATAACATATGTAATAAAGATTCTCAAAGGGTCTGCAATAAATATTTTAGATTTTACTTATTTTTTCTTATCACAGTCTTTACATCGAATTTTCGTGACTTCGCCACTCTTATTATCCTTAACATCTATAGTTTTCAAATTACCACTGCTCTTGTCCCTTACAGTCAGTGTCTTGGATCCATCTTTTGTTTTTGCATAAGAAACTCCTTTGTCTTTAGGCGTCACACCGGTTTCTTTTTTAAATATTTCCTTTGCCGTTTTGTACGATTCGGAGCTTTCTCGAACTGATTCAGTTTTCCCTTTCTTGTTGGTGTGAGGTCTTTTTACAAGCTTTGATTTCTTGACAAATTCTTTCAAATTCTTTGACTTCTTTGCAAGTTTTGCTGCCGTTACAGCTTGTCCCGCGCCTGGCACCATAGCACCAGCAGAAAGCGCGGCATCTTTCCAATTCCCACGTGCAGCATGTAAACCAGCATTGATTCCATCTGCAATATTGCCTACTCCTGGAGCCAACCCAGCCACGTCCAGGGCGTTATGAACTTTGTCCCAAATGGGAGATTTCTTTGATTTTGGTTTTGACTTAGATTTTGATGACGATCCTCCCCACCAACCTAGAAAAAGTCAAATAATCAAAATTCTATTTAAAAATGAGGATATTATAATAAACTTAAAGCAAACAAAAAATAACTTCATTTTTGTGGAAATCTGACAAGTTTTCCCAGGTATTCTTCCAGGGAACTCATCAGTCATCACAAGTAATATTTTTCCTGTCATCAAAAGTAATACCAAAAGAAATTTTCCTGATTTTCAAGCAGTAACGACGAAATTACATACATTTATAAATAAAGTTAATTTACCTCCTTTTTTCTTTTTAGATGTAACCGTCCTTCGACGAGTTCCAAGAGAAATCGTCCTTCGACGAGTTCCAAGAGAAATCGATCTTCGACGAGTTCCAAGAGAAATCGATCTTCGACGAGTTCCAAGAGAAATCGATCTTCGGCGAGTTCCAAGGGAAATCGATCTTCGACGAGTTCCGAGGGAAATCGATCTTCGACGAGTTCCAAGAGAAATCGATCTTCGACGAGTTCCGAGGGAAATCGACCTGCGACGTGTTCCAGAGGAAAACGACCTTCGACGTGATCCAGAGGAAAACGACCTTCGACGTGATCCAGAGGAAAACGACCTTCGACGTGATCCAGAGGAAAAACTTGATCTTCGTCGACTTGATGATGATGACCTCCTGCTGCCCCAAGCTCTTTTTACTCTTGGTTTTGGTTCTTCGTCATCTTCTTCTACTTTATCTGTGACAGCAGAACCTGGAGCTGTTTACGAGAATGTACTAATTTTTATTCAAATAACAAATTTAAACTTGCTGTTAGTGTGATGTTTTATTATATGATAGGAGAGCCGTCAGTATAACAAAGCAAAAGAAATAAGACCATAATTAAGTAAAAACAACAAAAATACATGTGTATGATAATGGCTATCATAAATATCTGCAACAATGTTAAGTATGTTCAATACAAATGCATCCAGTAAATTTAGAACTGTCTAGCAACTCCATTACCAAAGTTGTTTCCTGCAAAAATGCCGAGAAATGCTTAATTCTTTACCCGAGTCGTCCTTTTCGATGTATGTGACATTTTCCTTTGTGCAAATCAGTTTTAAATCGAATTTACCAATTTCAAAATTGTCAAGCTCTGCATCTTCAGAATTTTCTTCTTCTTTTTCGAATGGCTTTTCTGGGAGAGTTGAAAGATTATCTTTCTTCACAAACTTATACGAGCAAATCTGAAGAATAAATATGCAATAAATATTAACGAACACCGAAAATAATGTCTCTCACGAAAATAAATAACAATAATGATGCATTCTAAACTAAAGCTGGAGCTTTGACGAACACGAATTGTGAACTTCACTCTTTTTTCTAAGAAACTACCTGACTACGACTAAGGCTGGGGGTGTCAGTTTTACAGTTGGTTTTTCCAAAATTTCAGCACGGAAAGCGATTAAAACGATGATCTAATCTGAAAGAGCATTTTAAAATGCACACAGGACTAGAATTTGCCTGGATCTGTCTACGAATGTTTCTTTCAAAACAAGACTATTAACGACTTCATAAAATATTTTCAATTAAAAGACCTGACACCACAAATACTTTTTAATTTCTTTATTTACTGTTAGTTTACAATCCCAGCTTCATCTAGCTAATTATATATATATATATATATATATATATCATCAATGATTTCTGCTAGAGCAAACACGGGGGAGTCTAATGGTAAAATTATTCGAAGAAAATAAGAAAGATAGAATTTGACATTATTTGAGTTTGACCCCTGATCATCATTGGTATTTATACTTAAATTTTACTATTAAAACTTTAATTTATACTTATTACCTTTCTAGTCCTAGTTTCTTATTAACAAAAGTTAAAAACACGAAGGTACCGATCTAGCAAATTGTTAACAAGACCAAGTAAAAGAACGATTAAATTATCAATTATACGTTTCAGCAGCTGGCTTTAATTTAACACACATCCCAGTATTCTGGTATTATTTGTATGCTTTCAGCTTGCTTCGAAGATTTTGTTTGGTATGCATGAATGTATTCCTTACCTCTCTTTCTTCTTCGGTTTTCACTGATGAAGCAAAGAAAATTGCCAAGGCAAATAAAAACTGCAAAGAAAGATATTTTGCCATGTTTAAATTCTCACCTCTGCTCTGTTGTAAGTATTTTTTAATTTAAAAATCTCTCATTTATGAGGAATTGGAGAGTCTCAAGTTCTGCCTCAAAACCACAAAAGTTCCGCCTGAACAGGAAGCAAACAGATTTTCTTTTTCGCTTTTGACGTCATATGTGACATTGACAAAATTGGTGAAAATTGACATTGTGTAAATTAAGCAATAGCGTTTGCAAGGCTGGACAACAGAAGATGATATTACTCCGCAACTGGAATCAAGAATTCTGAACTTTGATCCTCCAATAATTGAAATTGCATCTAAAATTATCTTCCTGTTTCAAACAGTTTCAGCTTTGTTTCAGCTTTGTTCAGCAAATTTCAGCAAATTTCAGCACGTTTCAGCAAGTCTCAGCAAGCTCAACATACAAAAAGATGAAGCATCCACAAATTTTCTGGGGAAGAGGGGCAAAAGAGACTGCTTGAAAAATTGGGGGCCTGAAACAAACGACGACATAAAACAGGCCACAACAATAATGGAATTTCTAGAAGAACGTGAGGGGCATTGCTTCAAAGTAAAAGAAAAACACTTAATCTTTCGAAAAGAAAAGACTTTGTTATTTTGTTGGGAATTCTATACCCTAATACCAAACTTTGAAAGTCTGGCACCAAAGGGGTTCTGGGTCTGGCGAACCGCAGATGTACTCTGTTTTTGTAGAGATCCTTTCCAGAGCTAAAACTTACTTGCTTGAACCACTGCGAAATCTCTGTCAGTAAAGGAGTGCAACCGATAAGAAAAGGCAAAAGCTCTGGTTGCATTTTTGTTGCTTTGGTAACAGGTCTCGATAAAATATTCATGTGCCTGGGGTTTTTTAAAAAATCAAAATGTTATAACGCTATTCTAACGTTTTTCGTCTTTTTGTTATGTTTTGCTTTGCTTTGTCGATAACTAACTGGATGACTTATATATCTGATTAATATATGGTAAAGAAACTACAGTTGGTAGTATATGAAATTTAAGACAACTGTTTTCAAAAGTAATATCAAAAGTAATACAGTTTTGAATAGTTAAAGTTTCATCTTTTTTAAAAAAGCGGACAATATAATATTACAAAAATTTAAAATTTCAAAGCTATAAATTTAAAAGTGGAAAGCAAAGACGTTTTATTTCTGTCCAACCAAACCTGGACTTTCTACAGACACAAGCCTCTCTCAGATAAAAATAAAAAAGTTGATTATTGTCAGTCACTCTTGTTGATGACCGTGACAAGTTTTTTTTAACTCCACAGCAACAACAACAAACAATGAAACTTAAAAACTTAAACGGGGAAAACGAAGAATGGTAGTCAGGTGATCTCACAGCTTCTTTATGCAAAATTTCATTTCAATCGCATCCAAAAACATTTCACTGAATTTTTTTCTAGAAGACCTTCGTGGAATAACATGGTTCGAACGTTCCTTTGTCAACCATTTTCAGATCCTAAAGTATTTTCTGATGATTACGAGCCGACATCATATTGCTGCACTCAAAATGGCCTAATTTTGATTGCTTCAGGATCAGGGAACATTCATGTCTATTCTGCTGCCAGTAGATCAAATTGCAGGACGATCTTTAAATTTCGAACTTTAGGGGTTGCAAAGAAACTTCTTTGCTGTGAGTATGGTAGTTATATTGCAACCCTAGAGAGCAAACTTTACGAGTTTCGTTCTGGTGCCAATCCCAAGAACTTAATAAACCAAGTGAAGGTTTACATGAATTGGCTGTCTTTTCAAGGTGAAGGTGATGCCAAGGGATTTTGCCAGCAAAGAATGGGGTAAATATTGTTGCATTGTTGAAATTTTAAACATTTTTGTTTATCATTTTAGCGTGTGCAACACAAATAATATTAAAATGATACAAACAAAAGTGATAGCTCTATGATGGCATGAGATTATATGGGAGCCACACATCCAATACACAATTGTCTCGGAATACGGGAGTAGTCATGCACATGCATACACACTCACACCTAACCAATCCTAAATACTTGGTCATATGATCCAATTTCCAGCATCAATTTTCCATAGCATAGTGGTTTAACTAATCCTTGAACTGCTGGGGGACTCCATTGCATCATGAAACCTGTGTGTGTGTTCAAGTTCCATCATCTTTGTAAGATATTTTGTTCATTTTTTGTTCTTAAAATGTCTAAATATTGAAAATTTAGACTTAGAAAATGATAGACCCAACTTACTGCATACACCACAGTACAGTACTACTACTACTACTACCAAACATTTTCCAGTCTGGCAATAGACCCAATGACATAAAAGCCAGTTTGTTTCAGAACAAAGATTTTGCAGCCCCTCAGTTGGCCAAATATTTTGCATCCCTCCATGAAGAAATTTTTTGCCTCCCCCCCCCCTTTCTGAGCTCTACCCCTGATATTTATTGTCAGTGAATGTCAGATGCTTGTTAAAGACTTTTTGTTGGTCAGGTTTACCAGAGATAATTTATTTATCATAAGTGTCTGGAAAGTATGCAGGTATGCTGAAGATCCTCAGAGTGGAATGTAACAAAGTCAACAACAATGGAAAAAAATGGATTTATTATTTGATTTATTTAACAGATACATATTTTGAATAAAAAACAATTTAATGTTCATTCATCTTTTTAGCTACACAAGTGAAGTTTTGAACCTAGAGATTTACGCTGGTCAATTCATGGTGATAGATATTCCTGTACGCTATTCTGTTACAGACATTGAATTTTGCAATACTAATGGAAATTTAGTTCTTTCAACCGAAGCAAAGGTATATCTTTATTCATTCAAACAGGTGAATGTAGGCCCAGATGGCAACTGTGTTGGTGATTTTGATTGCATACTTGAGATTGATGCTGGGTTTCAGATCAACCAGGTTGCCTTATTTGGATGCAATGTTGTATTTGCGTCAGTGGATGAAATAAGAGTGATCCAGGTCATGGTTGACAGAAAAGAGAGTATAACTCAAGCAGAAGATGTGTGCGAAACGATGGAGTAAGTATTTTTAAATGCTGCAAAGAAATGTTCTTTTTTCTAATCATTTGGTATGCAGTAGAACATACTCATTTTGAATGGAATGAACTTATCTGTCTCTAACATCAAAAACCTAGAACAGTGTGCTAATATTTACGATGTGATTATGTAAATAAGTTAAATTCACACCAGTGAGAAAAAATAGTGTTTTTTGGCACTCTACTATATAATTTTGTGAGGAAACAGCCAATGACTGTTGTGTATACAAAAGGCCAACTTAAACATGAATGGTCAAAATCTGATGGTCAAAATTTTCAATGCTATGGCTTTTGCACGCACAATTTGGTTATGTTGTCATTGTCAAGAATTGTTTCTATTTTGTTGCATTGTCAAGAATTCTCAAAATCAGATTAATAAATGCAAGTCAGTTTCTGGCACATTACCTTACAATTGTGAGTCAGGCATTTTAACCAACTAGGCCACCCTCTCCTCTAAATTGCGAGTGCACATGTAATTGTGTGTTGTTATTGCCGTAGGTATACATCCGGTGTATAGTGAAAACCATGAGCATATAGACTAAATGACTACGATTTTTTCCAGAAAAACACATTTTACTGATGAAACACATCTTAGTTCACATCAAGAAACTTTGTTACAGTGCCCATTGTGTATATCAAAAACAGATGAAAATATGGTTATGTGGAACATAGACCAAGGTTGTTCACAAGGTATTGAAGGTCTGGAACATGAGACTATTGCAGTTCAGAAGAAGAAAGCACATTCAATAACGGTTGGGTCACCTACATATGTAATCGAGAAAAGTAACATAAAACTTGACACCATTTCACAGGATGCACCATTTGTTGACCTCAGCAATACAGCTAAAGAGATTGTTGGTCCAAAAGAATCTATTAAGGGGCATCCCCTAATTGTGACAAACAATTACCAAGGAACTTCGGACAGTTCTCGTGACATGGCCTTCATTGATATCAGTCATGTTACATTGTTGTATAGAAGATTTGACATTGGACCATTGGGTATATCTGCTGACTGTCCAGCTATCCATAGTTTGCAGTGGCTGCCAATTTATGCAGGTTAGTCTTTTCTTAATCGTTTCCTGGCACATATGGTCTTACCGTAAGACTTTTACGTAGGAACGTGAGTGAGTGATTGTATTTAACGTGCCGGGCTGCGAAAGTCTCGCGATGACTTGTTTCCAGCAGGGAACACGCTGGCTTAATGTCCTCTCCGAAGGACGAGGAAACAAGCTGGTCAGTTGCCCGGAAGGTTGCCCATCATAGTGTCGACCCGCCTAGAGCACGCTTAACTTCAGTGATATGACAGGAACTGTTCAGCACGCTCAGCCACTCGCTTCCTAAACGTATGATGTTCTCAGTGAGTACAACCTTTAAAGTGCAGCCTTTTATTACGTAATTCCAAATTCAAAGGGTGTGGTGACTTCCCAACTAACTGGTAACAATCATTTCACGATTTTGTAAGAAAATTCTTGTAACAGCAACCATTTCTAGGTAATAACAAAATATGTCTTCTTATTTAACTTGATAAAAGTTAGTTTTGATTTTTAAATTAAATGTTTTATATTTTCAGCCGGACCTATCAACAGTGACATTTATTCGAGATCTACCTCTCCGTTGTTGGCACCTGAATTGACTCACTCAGTCCAAGCTAGCGAAAATACGTTGGTTTCCTTAGGGTTGTTCTTCTCAACAGCACGGAAAGGATACTTATATGACATGTTGAATTCCCCAAGGCTCCTTACTGAGTACGATTTTACTGAGAACTGTATCTCGGCTCGTCTTACACGCAAAATGCTTCATGTTATCACAAAAAATGGCCTGGAAACTTATACTACAAGACTGTATTCTTCTGCAGCAAAGAATTCTCATTCCATATTTGCAGAGAGTGCATTCAACTCGCCACGTCATCAAAGTAGGTTTCTTTTTTCACTGCTTTTTATTTCGTGTTTTTTCTTGATTTTTGCGCAAATAAATTAATGACAAAATAGAAAATGAATTACAACTTATTTAATATTGAAGGAAAACTGCTAAAATTTATTTTATTGATGAACGCATAAAAGGTGAGCAACCTTCATAAATCATAAATAGTGTTGAAAAAATAAGTAAGTCATAAATAAGTAAATTTTGCAACAATAGTGAAATTGACACACTGGTTTCAAAGCGATTATCCCTTGAGAACAAAGCGAAAATCTCTCAAGTGGAAAATGAAAGCATTTCCTCCGCAACATTGTTTGTTTTCGTTTTTCACGGAATAGAACTAATGTTTTTATCTTACATAACGATGGAAAATATATATGTGGTATAAAATTTTTATTCATCATCATCATCATAACTATTTTGGTTTTTTTAATATACAATGTATGGCTGCAACATAATGAACGAAAACAACAAACTATACAAATGCAATATGAAAAGAACAGCAATTTGTTTAATATATCGGAGGCGAGGAAGATCCTGCTTCTTCTGATGAATTTCATTATCCGCTTAGGGTGCGATTACGGACAACGGTATTATGCGAACTAAATGTGCGAGCGTGTACAAATGAAATAGACTAGCATTATCCGTATAAGGTATACAACATAATATATGATCCGGACAACATTATTTAACATAAGAATTAAATGAGCTGGTACGTAGAAGTGAAAAGAAATTTCATTATTAATTTAAGATATAATGCATAATATACAAGTAAATATCTTTTATTTCAGACCGTGAAAGAGCTTGGTCTTCAGTAAGTGTCTCGTCCGGTAGTGATTTTGACAATAAAAGCCAACATAGCCCGCGTATTTCCAACGTAGGCGACGAACTTGCTTCCGGAATCAATGACGAAGTAAATCCGAAAGAGGGTCATTACACAAAGGTGGCACCGGAATCTAGAAGCAATAGTGCAAGCTCCACGAAATCGAGATTATCATTCAAGAAGCGCCGGAAGCATTTGTTGGAACGGAAAAGAAGCAAGAGTCCCGCGGACCAACAGAAGAACGAGGATAAAACGGAATCTGGCAGTTTTCATATTTCAACTGAGAGGATCGTTAAGCAACCGGCATACAGTTGCTATGATTTATTACAGGTTTTTGCTTTAGTTTTTGCTATTTTTACATGATTTTTGCTATCTAAGTCAAATATTAGACGTAGCAATCATCAAACAGTGTGTGTGGCACTGGGCATGGGGTTTCATGACTCCTAAATGTACGGGATGTGATGTCAATTTTTTAACATCATCATCGTTATTATATATTTACGGTATTTAACAAAGTCTACACACCCCAAAACAAAAGAAGTAAACTTACTGCATCTAGACCTTGCAAAATTTAACCATCGTAAACTTAGCTAAACTTAGTAACTATTGTAACTTTATGAAACAGTTATCCCCAAAATACCACATTTTATGCTATTTGCAAATAAGTTAACAAACGACGACCCAGTTTTAAGAAAATTTGCATAGAGTTTGATCTATGTATGTTGCTTTCCAAATGTATGAGGATGTGCAATTGGAATTTTGAAAGCATCATAATCTTTATTTTTCACAGAAATACGCTTATACACGAATTGGTGTTTTAAAATGTTTACTGCACGACCCACAAAAGAAGCAAAATATACCCCCCTTCCCACTTTACGTAACTATCGTAGGCTCAAACTTATGATAAATTTGGCATCCAAAATACCATGTTCTGTGCATAACGTTTAATTCATGTTTAAAGAACTTTTGGCCTCAAAACCTACTCTTATGTGTGGCACGTACCCGTCTCCATATGTTAGGGTGTTGAAACCAAATGAAGTGTAAGGAAATGAGTCTTTTTTATGTCATTTCAGCCATGTCCTCCATCAAGCATCGATATTTGCCTCATTGCCATGTATCCATTACGAGGCTTCGCGTATATTGGTTCAAGTGAGAAACACATTGTTCTTCTGCAAAAGACTTTTGAATTCAAGTATGTTTACAATACAGTAAAAACCCGCATATAGGAAACACACTTTTAAGAATCCCCAGGCTGATTTTTTAGAATATATGAATTTTAGTTTTAGTTAAATTTTTTAGAATAATAATTTTAGAACAATATATAAAACAATAGCCTATTTTTTACGAAACAATACCTTGGATGAAAAATCTGGTTTCTTATATGCGGGTTTTTACTGTAGTGCATTGTAATAATTCTTAATATTTCTTTGAAATCACAGAACGTTACTCGTAACTTACTTGTACGGGACCAAGCAGAATTTAATATCGAGGCACTAACTGTTGAATCGAAATTTGTCGTTAATTTGCTCCGTTAATTCGAAAAAACAAGTCGTTAGTTTGCTCCCCCTCTTATTATGTACTAGTGATTCTAGATACTAACAGCACTTTTATAAAGATTCCTTAGAACAACTAGGGTTATTACACAAAACCGCACGCTGGCTCTTTGATTTACTTGTTGACGTAAGGTACTTTGAGTGGACTGGGCAAGAGCGGCCTCAGTTAAGGTGGGAGCGAGCAAAAAGTTGGAATTATGTTAATGATCCTTTGGAACGAGGTCTTTGCAAGTGCTAATTGTTTAACAGTTTTTAAATTTAAACACTGTCTTTTCTTTTAGGGGGAAACGAGGTTCTCTTGGGAAAGAAAGGGTCATGCCTTGGAATGTTTACGTTCGAGAAATAGTTCCTGCTACAGACGTTTCAAAAGAAATTGTGAGTGTGATACTTATATACATGATTATAGAGAATAGTAATATAAGTCATATTGCTCATTAAATTTATCATTCAGTTGCGATTTCCTACCAACACTTTAATATTAACACGGATTTGTTTGTTGAAGTATACTCTCATAGAGTTTATTCCATTCAGGGATGACTTATAATTATTTAATTTTTAAAACATTAACTCCAGTGAACTTTGGTGTAATTTTCATTAATTACAGGGCCCTCGTTGATAACAGCACTTTGTGTGTCGAAGAGGTTACCCTATGTAAACATTGTTAATTTCTTGAATTAGTATAGGTTGTAGGCTCGAAGTAATCCAATGGCTTCAGTGAAACAAGATTTTTAAACATTTTATGGACATAGTTTACCTGAAAAGTGTCCTTTGCAACACTAGAAAGTGTCCTAAAAGAATCAAAACTCTGAAATTGTGTCTTTTGTGTTCAAAAGGTTTTTTTGTTTCTTGCAGATCAATCTAATTGAAGGTTCTGAGTTTGCAAATCCTGACGTGTTTCACCAACTTCTGTCTGAAGCACATATCTTCATGAGGGCAGATCAAACTTCAATCACAACCGAAGAAAGGAGAGATATTCTTACTGCTTCAATTCGGCGATCTTCCGTTAAACTTGGTGACTTTCTTTCCAGGTATTTTCAGGTTAAGTTCTCCCCCTACAGTTGCAAAGATTTCTAAGCGAGTTAGGAATTAGTTCTTATCAATCATAATCTCGAGGCATTCCATTCCAGATTAAAACCAATTTAGAGCCTAAATTTAAGACATTTTTCTGGCATGCCATTTTTGGGGGGCTGGGCATTGTTCAACTCCAGTACTATTTTCAATTTTCCCATTTTCAATTGCCCAGTATTATTTTCAATTATTATTTAAGTACAGTACTAAACATCTAAGCACCCATTTAAGCAACTTGAGTTCCATATTTTGACTGAAAACTAAGCAACTTCAGTGATACCCAAAATCCTAAGTTGCTTATAAATAAAAGTCGTATAATGCATTAGCAAGCAGAGGAAAGTTTTATGATAGTTTTGTTTTACACACACAACGAACAATCGTCAGTGTATTCAGTGAAAAAAATAACCCAATACAACTCTTGTATAAACGATTGCTCTTTACATAAATGATTTCCAAACACGAGAGGCCTTTGTTAAAATAATTTCCTCTCATTAAACTGTTTTAATGCAATTTCAGAGAATTTTCAAAACTTGGATTAAAATCTGGCGATCATTTTTTGCAGCCGTGCTGTAGCTGTAAACGGATTTGATTCTACAGAAAAATGTATACTTTTATCTTCTGTCTTCTTGAGAAATGTATACTTTTGCTTAATTTTGCTGTGAACTTCAAAAATTAATTTTATTTTAAACTTCGAAAACAGTAGACTCATGCAAGCGCAAGTTTTCTAAATTTAAATACGATTTTGCAAGTCATACCCGTCGTTTATAATTTTAGGTGCAAATCTTCGTTTGATTGTTCAATGGCTAAAGAATACTATAAATTGGCATCTGTCAAACTGGAACAAATCTTGCTGCGACATGCAAAACGAGATCGGGAGGAAAATCTGGTAAATGTTTGCTAAATATGTTTTCGTTAAACCATTGAGCAGGCATTGAGCAAATTTTGTTAATATATTTTCGTTAAACCATTGAGCAAGCCTTGTATCCATAAAACTGGTCGTTTCGAGTATAGTCTTATTCCACGCTTACCCCAACAAATATGTTTGTTTTTGGAGGGCTGCTCTTGTTCTTGTTCAGTTTGGTAGATTTATTTTCATGTAATGACAACGGGGTAGAAATCTCCCTTTGCTTTCCTTGTTATCGCTCTAGTAGTATCGTAAAATTATGTGTAATTATGTAAAACTATGTAAAATTATGCGTAGTAAGTAGTGTAATTTTATGAGACACCGTTTGGCTTATCGTTTGACGTTTTTATTAAAATTTTGGTACTTTAGCCAAAGTATAGCACCTTAGTTGCAATTTGGGAAGTCTGTGAAAAATTTTCGTTAGTTGACAATGAAATAAATATTTAAGTAAACGAAACGAAATATAAATTTTTTTGGAATGTATTGGAACAAATATCTTTGGTATTTTTTAATTTTTGAATGTAAATAAATGGAGAATTTGAAAACTTGCAAAACTTGAAGGAGAAAATCAGCTCACGTTCCCCCACAGCTTAATAAATTTACTTTGCATATTTATAAAACGACGACGTTTCATTTAATCTTCATTTAATCTTCATTTAATCTTCATCGACGTTTCATTTAATCTTCTTTTTATTCTTCATTCATGGTGGCCCCTAATACTGATACTAACTAATACTGATTTACAGGGGGCCATGTTTGAGACAATTAACATATAATCGACAATTCACATTAAAGACGTTGTTGATTCCAGGATTGTGTTGCAAGCCAAGCAAACAACCAATACGTTTTCAAGTAAAATAGATAAAAAAAGTTCATGAAAATTTGAAACGTTCAACAAATGCATCCCGCTGTGAACAAGGAAGGTACTGTTTTCTTCGTGGTATGATAAATTCCAAAACTTTGTAGTTGTTTGTTGTAAGTTAGCGGGGAGTTTAAATAGCCAAGATGATCACGTTAGCTAAAGCATTGCACTATTTGTTTCTTTATACTTGAAATCTTCATACTTTGTGCTTATTACATCATACTCTTTGTTTCTTAGTCATTTCAAACGACGTATTGCTCATTATATAAATTGACACCCCAAAGAGATCTTGAATTTATTGTTTCTCAATTTTTTAAACTCAAGCTGCATATTTCTAATTTACAAAACAACGTGATGATTGTTCACAAAATAACTAAGTTGCCATCATCAAAGATGTGCAAATCAGCAAAGGTTTTACGTTTTTAAGAGCAATACTATATTGTAGCATGTAGAACATTTATGTGATGCTTTAACTCAGTACTCCTGAAAGTAATCATAACTCCTATAAAAACACGTAGTAAAAGAAAACATGAGTAAAGAGTGTACACATAAAATTCTGATAAGTATGTAGAAGAAATCTTGCAGTATTTTCTGTCCAAGCTCGCATATTTACCACTTCTATCTAACACTAACAGGAGGAATTTTGTAAGGAAAAGATTGCGGTTACAAGCATAACAATACGATTTGCGATTTAAAATAATATACTTCACACTCTTTGCACTCGATGAAATCAAAATAAACAACAAAACTTTATGATTTCGTTTATTAAGATTTGCTTGGCTACGTTGAATGTGTTCAAACTTGTTCTTTACAGTGACAAATGTCATTGTAATGTCTGAAACTGCAATATTTTATTTTACAGAAACCCCCCCCCCAAGATCTTCTTATTCGGCCAATTATTCGAGGGACTTACTCGAGGGACTTACTCTCTAATTTCTTCTTATTAGGCTAATTATTCGAGGTACTTACTCGCTACGTTGCCAATGTTTACTTTTTAACTCGGAAGTACATTGTCTCCAGTTATTTTGGAGCATTGGGAACTACCGCAATTTCGCTAACATTGTTTTCTTTATGTGGTGCCCCCTAACTACTAAGCATTAGTCTAGCTCCCTTTTGTTTACACGCACCGCTTTTTGCTTTTACACAGTAATTTCGAGATTTAATCGATAAATCTTTGCATGCCGATTTTGCTTTATATTTTGCACTGCTACCCAGGACTATTAACGTCTGTGAAAGCCACTTCCTAACGTTTAGTTACTACTTTTAGTTACTTCTACTTTATTTTCTATTCCCAAATTAATGTTACTCATAACAAGTTAGCAAACACCGATTTTCAGTTCATTATCTCGTAGAGTAAAAAGTACGGCGCTGGTGCCATAGAGTATTTGAACAAACAGATACTTTCTGATTATGAAGACACGGTTGATTTACCTGAGGTAAGCATTAACGTTTAGCGATAAATGCCTAGAATTTTTGTGAATGCAGCTGTTTTTGTACTAGTTGCGTCGTATTACTTTTAATATAACCTAGAGTTATAAAATCTGTATTCTGTTATATCCTTTGATATTAACATAGTCCAAATACTTTTTTCAAGGAATCCGTTTTGCATATCTTGAGGATCTACTCGGTGGCTGCTCCCCAATACTTGTCTAATGTTATCTTGAATTCAAAATTGGAAAATATCCCTGCAGGTAGGTCCTGATTATCATGATGTTACAATCAAAAGCAAATTCTGTAACAATAGTGAAATCGATAAGCCAATTTCAAAGCGAGTATCCATTGAAAACGATACGAATTCCCTCAACCTGAAAATCAAAACATAGGGTTGACCGCAGATTTCTTAATTTGATTTTCCAGTTAAGAGAATTCGCTTTGTCTCTGATGGATAATCGCTTTGAAATTGGCATGTCCATTACACTATTGTTACAAAATTTGCCTCTGTTGGTGTTATACTGCATTCACACTCAAAATAAATCCAGGTTAAACTAATCTTGATCATCGAATAATGCATTCTAATTGGTTAATTCGAGAATTCAAATGCATTTGATTGGTTGAAATTTGATCTTAATTAGACAAATCTGGATTTACTGTGTTATGTGAATGCGGTATAACATGCAATCTACAGGATGTTAATTCGATTACAAGGATGATCCTACCCAGAAAAAATAGCTTGTAAACGATCGGTAACTCGACTTCGGGTGATAGTAGTACACATGAAAAACATATTGTCTGCTTGTGGTGCCATAAATATAATAATAAATAATTACTTTTAATGAAAATATCAGTACCAATATGTTGCAAAATGTTAAAACACGACGCTTCGGTCATGACCCGTTATCAAGTGGTCAAATAGTACAGACTACCTAGTATCAAGATGATCGGTAGGTGACGGTGGGGGTCAGTTAGACATTTTTTGGGTATTGGAAATAAGTATCTGGTATATTTTTGGTTCGTCAATTTCATTATATATATATATAGTATATTTTGGGGTTTTATAAAAAATATTAATTATTGTAGAACCAGACATAGAACAGCTAAACAGAAGCACAAGTAAAATGTTGAGTAATTATTTGTATAAATAAATGTAATTCATTTTATGTTCAGCAAAGCAGTTATATATCTGATTTCTGTCAGTGTAAAACAGTTACCCCAATGTAAAGGTACATTTTTGGGGTGTAAAATCTTTAGAATTAGGTATTTTTTTAGGTTCTTTCAAAACTTGTGCATAACCCCCCTGCGCTCGTCACTTATCTACAGTGAGTCCCCTTGAGATCAAGATGATCCTGGTTGTTTTGATTGTGATAGTTCTGTCTTCTAATTTTTGTTAGAGTCAGGAAAAGACACACCCGCTGATCGGAGGAATGTTGAAAAAAAAACAAAGGCAATCATGTGCCACACCCAAACCACATCCACTCTCCATAGTTAAATAATGATAGTTTTTTAAGACCTAACTTTACGCTCACAGAGGAGGGAAGGTTGGTCGCTTTCCTGGACTCTGTTCGAATCGTTCGCAGTGTTGACATCGTCGCGGAGTGTATTACAGCATTTTCCTAACATTTTCTTGAATACCCATTGCCTGGCGTTGTGATTTTGTTTGAAAATGATGAAGCAATTAATGGCACCATTTGATACCATCCAAAGAAGTGACCACTTGACGAATTCTTCCCACAAAGTTGGAAATGGTTTATTTTTTAGTATTAAAGACCCATAAACAGCAAAGCTTATCGTTATTGGTAGATAAGTTACGTTCATTAGTATAACCAATGCACATACCGTTCTGCACAACTTTTGAACATAAATTGGTCTCTCTGTCGAGCCGTCGTTGGTTTGGTAAACCGGGTTGTCATTTGTGAAGCGACGAATTCTCATGTATCCATGAATATACAGTCCAGTAACGCACGTTATGCATATGACATTCAGTATATTTGCAGAAATGAGCATGATCCCGACCATGAGACAATCTTCTCTTTGCGGAATGGCATTAGAGATTACTGATGCTGCGAAAGCTATCGTGATCACTGCAACAACCAAGAGATAGATGAAGGGTCTCGTGAAAATTCTAGACAATTTGGAGAGTTGATTGTTATTAGGGTTCATATGCATATATCTATCAACAGCAAGAAGTATTGTAAATAATTCTGATGCTGTGCCCAATGACGTCATAAATAGAATTGCCAGTGTTTCTATTCGGTGGTATTGAGGAATATCTTTCATATAGAACGCGAATGCTACCATAGGCATTATGATCGCACTCGTAAGAAGATCAGTGGCACTGATGCACACTATGAAGAAATTTGAAGTGTTTGCATTGATTTGTTTAGTTGCGACTAATGCTATGATAAGGAAAGCATTCATTAATGTTGAGATCGGTGAATATACCGTAATTAATGCAGCAACAACGGTGTATATAGACCATGTATTGCCTGTTTCTTTTAAAAAGGCAATTTTTTTACAATTTCCCATCTTGTTATGAAGCTTTTTAAGTCTTTTGCAGGCGAATATGAAAGCGCTTTTTTGTATGTAATTGTGCTCTTGATGCTTAAATAGGCAAGAATAATTAGGAATAATATAAACAATTAGCAATAATTAACAGCTGGTTGATTACTTCTAAGCGGTTTTCGTTTCTTAATTATTTCAGCTGAGATAAGTAAATTTGAAATCAAAATTAAAGAAATTTTCTTGCTTGTTAGTTGACACCTAGCAAACAGAAAATGTTCAAAAGACCTTTATCATTAAGGATTTAACTCGAAAATGCGATTTGGCATCGAAGAATATAATACAAATATGGTTAAAACACGAAAATATTTTTTATTTAATTGACAATTTAATCTACAGCTTTATTTTAATCATTAAAATATTGAAAAGTAATAAATGAACCAATGAACAGTTTTCCTTGTAAAATTTCCATCGCTGCAGCTCTTATCTGAGCACCAATTTTTAAACTGTCACAAAATCATATCAGAAAATGCGAATCGTCTCAGGGGAGGGGGCATCCTAGACTTGTCCCAAGTCAATTTTTTTACTGCAAGGAAAGGAGCTGAGGGAACTGTAAACTGAGAAACGGAGTAAAACAACCGAAAGAAACCAAAGAGGAGAAAATTGGTTGCTAAGTAAACAATTGGTTGCTAAGTAAATTACTGGAAGCACTTGCCAGATAATCTGAAGTTATCATATGTTGTAAATTTTTGGTCGGGATTTTAAATATACTGCTAAATTCTCCATAAATTTTTACCGTTATATTCAATGAAATCACAAAAAATCACTCAATGAAATAATTTTTCAAATTGTAAATAACTTCCTTAACTAAAATTTTAAATTCTATCCAGGTATTCAAGCTGACATAATTTTTTAGATAAATAAGGAATAAAAACAAATTGAATACCATTGAATAATTTCTTGTAGTACAATTATTGACATAATTTTTGTTTTTGTTATGCTTTTAGGAAGTGCCATATCTGTAACCTATTGGTTTAGTGCTCGCGGAATTCATTGTTAGCACAAAATGAAGGGTAATGCAAATGACAGCAACAATTTCAAGTCTAACTTTTAATTTCTTAAAAAACCATTTTATTACTGGAAGATAGATAATTTACCTATAGAAGAAAAATCAATTGATTGCTCGAAAACTTTTGATTTTATAGAAAAGGCAATCGCATTACTGGAGAAATTTTTGGAAACAGATAATGAACCAACCGAGTACAGGTAAGTAACTTTCGAAATTTTATTTTTTTTGTTTCATTTGCTGTGTAACACAGGATAATTCTGCATGTAATCTACCTGTGAGTTTGTTTACATTTTGAGATTGACCAATGACGTTACAGAATTAGCATTATATGTTGGTAAATACTGCAAAATGATTCGCTATTTAAAAAATGTAAACAACTCACA
This sequence comes from Phacellophora camtschatica, assembly GCA_036873815.1. Lineage (NCBI taxonomy): Eukaryota > Metazoa > Cnidaria > Scyphozoa > Semaeostomeae > Ulmaridae > Phacellophora > Phacellophora camtschatica. Next base: position 27,047 of record JAYJMH010031544.1, read on the forward strand.
CAGTGACTGAAAAACAAAATTCTCCTCCGCAAGTCTCTGTTGTTGAATTTCCTGCAAGAAGCAGAAATATTGCAAGAATTCATGAACTTAACATAACATTTAATGTTTATTTGTGAACTGAACTATTTCTCTATTTTCAGGCTATCGAATCTTGATTACGTCACAATTGCTATTCTGCGCTTGCGACTCTGTGATCCAACGCATGCTGAGCACATTTTGAAAAGATTAACGGACGTATGTATACACAGTTTACACTTTTTTGTTTATTGAAAGTAGTTATTCTGACACATTACGCTACCACCTTATAATTCAGTTCAACGAAATCCCTTTATTGTGTAGCATAGCACGTAACGACAGCCAGAGTAAGGAGCTTTTAAGATAGGCCTACCGCAAAAATGCCTTTTTAACGTAAAATAGACACGGCTAAAATTTTATCCGCAATTTAAAATTTTTTATAAAATTGCTGAAACGAATATGTATATTATTTTGGCGCCACCTTACATCTTTGTTACCATCATGGTAAAATGTATGTTTTTGTTTTAGGACCAGTTAATACAAGCCGTTTCCACATACCCAGAAATGATTTGGCACGGAGAGGTGCTATCTCATCTTGGCCAAGTATGTCACTGAGATTTTATGTTGTCCTAAATTTTATTTACTGCTGTTTTCACCGCCGAAGCAACCAGAGCAAGGTTTTTCAAAATAACAAAGAGATGGACAAGTTGTCTTGCAGGCCTCTATATATTTATGTCCCTGTCATATTTCCTTTTTATATTTCTGTCCCTGGGAACCTAGCTAGAATTCTGTCAAAATGTGCCTGAAAAAAGTGTTTTTATTTTTAGAGTTTTAAAGAGTTTTTTTTTTTATAGAAATTGAAATATTTGAATAAAAAATTATAAGTTGTGTCCTTTGGGAAACTAATAAGCAAAAATAAACGATAAATATGGTCTGCCGGAAACATTCATACTTTCAATGAAAAAATATGTGATTTGTGTCCTTTGCGGTGGGCATATAAGACAAAATGGCAACCGATAGATAGGATCTGCCGCATTATCAACACTTAGAATAGAAAAATTTGTATCAGCTATTTCCGTTGGGAAATTCACGAGAGAATATAATTTAGAAATATGCAATATGCAAAAAATATTCAAAAAATGAATGAGAAATAGGTTATAAAATATTAAAATTTTGAAAAAACAAAATGTATAATTTGTGTCCTTTAGGAAACTCATATGAAAAACAATAGGGAACTAGGTTGTAAACGCATAAACACTTTGAATTAATAAATGTGTAATTTGTGTCCTTTAGGAAACTCACGAGAGTAAATAACAATTGATAAATATAATCTGCCGCATTATAAAAACAGTAACATTTTTAATAAAGAAATGTAAAATTTGTGTCCTTTGGAAAACTCAGGAGAAAAATAATCGAGAAACAGGGTTTGGCGCGTCATGAAAAATAATAACATTTTGAACAGAAAATGTGTAATTTGAGTCCCTTTGAGAATGGATAGCATCTTACAATGCGTTCAGAGGACATCAAATCTTGTAAGATTTCAAAGATTTTTTTTTAAACTTACGAAGCAAAATCCAAGCTTGCCATTTACGATGAGAAAAATAAATTGTAATATTACGTTATTGTTGACGTTTTTCGCCTTTCAGTTATGTTTCGTTGATGGTTGACGAACACATGAAATATTAGTTTTAATATTTCAGACATACAAGCCTATATCAAACATTAGAATTAAGAAATTTTCAATAGTTGAGCCTTAGCCAGGTTTCTTGTAACGAAAAATGTGTATGTGAATATATGAAAAAAATTACAACATGTGTTTGAAGATAACAATCTTCTCAAATTGTGTTGATTTCAAACAAAATGTCCCTTCCAGGATCAAAAAGTGCCTTTGCGGAAACCTGGCTCTTTGGATTTATTGAAGCTTGTTGTCTTGCTTAATTTTAGCCATTTGAATATTTCCATTGTTATAAAACGAAACTTCTATTGATTGTAACGAAAGTCACGATAAAATTATAATTTTGATCAATGATACCTTAATGATGCTTTATCTTGTAGCTTATGCGAAGACATTTCTGGCCAGTATTTTTAGAGTTGCTTGTGCTACTTCATGATAAAGGAATAATAAAACTTGAAAAAGCTTTATGTGCGTTAGGCGTAAGTTCATTTTGTTTTTAGAATCACCATATTTTCTACGCTTCCCTATCCCTATAATATTACTCCTCTCCTTTTTGACATAAAAATTATAATACACTCACCCCCCTGATTACACAAATTCCTTATAATACACTGAGAAAAAAGATTGAACTAAATGTAGATGTTAAGAAAATGTTTATCAGTAATTTTCGATTGTGCAAAAAAGGCCTACATTTTATTAGAAGAGATACAGTCACTATTTATTCTCAGAGATTCAACTTCCTTTAAAATAGATGCTTGCTCAAATAATTGTTAACCTAGCCTACGCGTAGCCTCAAACTGTTTCCAAACTCTTTTGCCGAGAAACAGTTTGAGTTTGCATGCAGGCTAGTTCATCCCTGTAAATTATCAGTTTACTAAACATTCGGCAGCTAGAAATCCATTCTAAATTTTGTTGCAAAAGTAACACACTGTGTCCAGTCACACATTTCTACTTTTATACTTTTTCAGATACTTAAGAAATTCTCATTTCATTATAAAAATTATCACCATTGTGGCATTAAAGAGGGAAAATTTGCAACAATAGTGAAATCGACACGCCAAATTCAAAGCGATTTGCCATTGAAGACAAAGCATAATCTATCAAGCAGAAAATAAAAACAAACCAAGCCATGTTTTGATTTTCTGCTTGAGAGAATTCGCTTTGTTTTGATTGGCTATTCGCTTTAAAATTAGCGTGTTGATTTCACTATTGTTACAAAACTTGCTCTTGTTTGTCCATGCACTATTTACTAAATGAAATGCGTCGCAAAACTAAGGTGTCACAGTTGACAAATGTTTGCTTTCCCGTCTATGAACCGAGGTATATTTAAAACAACTCATACTTTATTTGGCAGGTCAATGCGAAAAACACTTCCACTCAGGTAAAACCACGGACCAAGGTTTGCGAATTTCTGGAAAGACTGCTGAATGGTAAGTCATAAGATTTTTTACTCTTATGCATATGTAAGAGTTACTTTTGGAAGAGGCCCCCTGTTGGACATGGCTAAAGAACTATCTGCAGGCTGTAAAAAAACTAAATTGCTTTTTGCACATCAATATTTTCTTGATTTTTGACATTTATTCAAAAGCTCATATTTGATGATAAACAAGATGTCATTTAAATCCACAAAAATTGTTTTAAATATAAAGTATTTTTTCCGCACCTAGATAGCAAAAGAAAAGAAGAATTTCCACGAATAATGGTAAGAATCACTTTATTTTTCATGAGTTTCATTAACCAATATTTTGTGTTAACCCCTTCACCCCGAGAAGGGCCATACAGCCCATTAAAAAAACAATGTAAAACGTCATATTTTCAGGAGGTAAATGTGGGCAGAATTTTATATTAATTTGAGATCTTTCAACGTAAGTTTATCATATAAATTAATTGTGTTTGCATGTGCTACCCCCTGCAGAACGAACGTTTCTTAGGGTTTGCCGGTTTAGCAGAAATAGATCCGGGCATGAAAGGGTTAATACGTCATTAAATGAAAGCGTTTATGGAGTGCTGTGCTAAATTAAAGAAGTACAACATCTGCAGAATCACACTGAAAAACTCTCAATAATCTTTGTAATATCTCCCAATAAAGCTGCGCATAACCCCCACCTTGCTTCTTAGCGGAATAATAACTGTTTCATTTGTTCTCATTTCAGGAGGAACTTTTGCGACAGTACATCGTTTGGTTTCAATCAAAGCTCCTGCCAGAATTGCTCAAAATTCCTCACAAACATATCGTAAGAATTCATAAATGTCGTTGATCCTTTATTAAGTTTAAATATTTTGCAGATAAAACTGCCCAAATGCCATGTGAGAAAGTTTTCATTTGAATTTTGAAAATTATTTGCTAACTTTTTGACATCATTTTATGCAATATAAAGTGGTATAAATATAGACATATTTGGTACATATAATTTCTGTTTTTAGCCGAAAGCTACTGGTCACTTTGCAGCAAGATTTGACTGGCTTGATAAACTACCTCCTTTTTCAGGTAATTTAAATTCACGATTGAAGAACTTGAATGGTTGATTTATCCGTCGCATTTTAGTTAAACTTGCTCCAAGTCTTTTCGTTTCGTTAATCATTATGAAAAAATAGATGTCACTGCGGAGGAAAATACACTGCGAGGGAGAAAACCTCATATTTCGTTAGGTCTTCTCCTCCCCGTGGTATTTTCCTTTTCGTTGACTCGAATCAAATGAAGTCTCTCTTTAAAAGCTAAATGTCAACAAAGGACACGAGAAGGGCGACCGGTAAATCCAATTGCTTGTGATTTTCGCTAACAGTTTGTCCCTTTCGCTAACTATTTGTTACAAAATGTCACATTTTCAGGCTGTAAATGCCTAAAAAACTCTTTATTAATTCAAGATATTTCAACGTAAGTTCATGTATGTCGATTAGTCGCAGTATAATCTCCTCCGTAATATTACGGAGACGATGCCTCCGCAATAAATTTAACGACGTTTCATAAGTCCAAGATTGATGAAAAGAATGTTGGAAATGTCATAAATTTATTTGTATTGGAGCGGTATCGTTAGATTTGTTTATGTTGTTTGTCTGTTTGTTTGTTTGTTCATGTTTTAATGCTATTATCATTCATTGCTGATACCACACGTAACAATATTATATATACAGTTAACATCCGCTATCTCGACTGTCCGCTGATTCGCTCAACTCGAACTCTCGATAACTCGAACAACTTCCTATGTCCCGTGCAGGCTGCACTGAATTGTCCCTCGATAACTCGAACTTCCGATAACTCGAACAAATTCCTATGTCCCGTGCAGGTTGCACTGAATTGTCCCTCGATAACTCGAACTCCCGACAACTCGAACAAATTTTTGTTTCCCTTGAGGGTTCGAGTTATCGAGGTTCTACTGTATATCTCGAACAGATTTCAATTTCCCGTAAGAGTTCGAGATAGCGAATGTTAACCCTTTCACCCTGGGAAGGGCCGTATTGCCCATTGCCAAACAACGTAAAACGCCTTAGTTTCAGGCGGTAAATGCGGGCAGAACTTTATATTTATTCTAGATATTTCAAAAGTAAGTTTATCTAACAAATTAAGTTGTTTTCCATGTGCTACCCCCTGCAAAATAAAGGTTGTATAGGATTTGCCTGTTTAGCAGAAATAAATCCGGGCGTGAAAGGGTTAACTGTATTGTTGTTTTATATTTTTACAGGTGAGCCTCCACTGCCCCAAGATTGTTTACGAAAGAAACAGTTACAAGCAGCAAGATCTTCACATAACACGCCTGAAAATTCCCCAACCAGCAGCATTAGCAACAGTGATAAGCTTTCTGTTGACCTCGACACCAATAAGATGTGCGGTTGTTGTTGCTGTAACAGCGTGCTTATCAAGATTCAGGTATAGTAGATACTAGACTTTGGTATCGCTCCCCAGAACTAATATGTCGCAGTCAGAAGGTGGCTATTACACTGAAGCTGGCTATGATAGCAACATTGAAGTTGGTTATTATAACAACAACAACAACAACAACAGCTAAACTAGAGAGGCTGTAGCCAGTCTAAGTAGACATTAGATTAGGAGATCAGGACGCACACCATCTCCAGATATTTGACAAATAACAGTTGTACATTTCGTTCTACGAAAATTGTTTTGAAATGTGTATTTTAAGATTGAATAATATTTTCCATATGCTGAAAGCGTCATTTGTCATAAATCTGGGATGGTTTGCATATTGAAAAAAGAGATACTCTAGGGTTCCTAATACAAGAACCCATATTTTTTTATTACGTAGTTTAATTATTCCTTTTTCTTAACACCTGTTGTATAGGCCCTACTCTGTTCACCGCACTGCACTGCATCAACAAGTAAGACCTTGCTTGAATTTACGGAACAGAATCAATTCATCGGTAAAGAATCAATCAAACTTTTGTGTTATCCACCTACTGGGCAGACTCACAGAGTAAGTATTTGTATCTCACGTTCACAAAATGAAATTTTGAAATTAAAAACATGCAATTAACACTTCTATGTATAGTTTTAGGCTAAAGTTGTTCAGCTATTTCAATGATGCATAGCTTGTTAAGACGTTTTAGAGAAGTGCGGTGCTTATTAGGACTACAACATCTCTTTAAGATCTTGTAGGCTTGGAAGCAATATATGCGAGGTTTGCTGCGTGTCCTCATTTGTGTTTGGACTGTTTACAAATGCAGTTTTTTCAGTTATTAACTGCGATGCCTACAATAAGGAAGGACGCCCTTAGCATGGTTTTCGTATATTTGAAACGATCGTCATCAGAACTAGACTGGCCCCAAGTCCATTTATTTTTTAATCCAAGAAAAGAACAAAAGGAGAACTGAAAATAAAACGAACGGAGACTGAAACTAAATAGATTTGGGACAGGTCTACATCAGAGCTGGATATCAAAGGCAAGAAATGGATCAAAATTGTTTTCAGAAATTGAAACAGAAATCCCCTGAACTATGTATATTTTTAATATGGCTTTTGTTAACAAGGATATCATATTGCTTCTTAAAATTTTACAGTACTGAAGTTTTGTGGCTAATCTTCCAAAATTGTTGGAAAATTTTAAAAATACGGAGAATTCATCTGCAATTTTAAGAATTGTTTTTACAATAAGGCATGTCATGTCATAAATTCAGAATGGATATATTTTTCAAATTTTATAACTATTCAACAGCAGATATTTAAGAAAAAACCTTTAGATTTTATTCATGCTTTATGCGCATGAGACACTTGCTTACTTTTTTGTTATTTTAAAACTCAAACTAACAAAACAAATAAAAGGATTCAAAACCACAGACCAGCGCTTCATTAACAATGTCAACAGCAGTTCTTTATTCCGCTCATTCCTTTCTTCATTCCATTCTCTTCCATTCCAATCTGTCCCTTTCCCATGGCCGAAAAATGAAAGACCTTGAGTGGCTTCAGGTAAAATTTAGCAGTAATTAGTTTTGCTGCATTTAATAATATTTTATCGTTGCATAGGCTGTTGAATTCATAGTACAGAATCATCCTTCGATCATGACACAATATGGCAGGGATGTCTTCCAAAACAGAAGGGAACAGGTATGAGCCTTAACTAGAACCCTTACAAATTTTGTTAACATTAAAAACAATTTTAACTGATAAGGGGGAATCCATAAAATGCGTAGGCATCGAGGGAGAGGGCAAACCGAAAGCGTTCAGGTTGGCAGCTAATTTTGTTGTTCTTTTGGTAAAAGGGGCCGGAAGATGGTCAAATTAGTTCGTACGTACTTCACGGATGCTCCTTAATCACACCGCTCAATTTTTCTCCACTGGAATTATCTAGAAAATGGTAAAATTCAAAATCTTTACGAGAACAATAAAAGAACAATAATATAATGATTTTATAAACAATAAGGCTAAGGCCAAATATTCAGTTTCTTAAAAGAAATTTTGAGATTTTGCATTTTTAATTCTTGATTTTGCATTGATTTAGATTCTGCATACACAATTTAGTCTAAAAACCAGTTTCTGCATTTCTACCTGAATTTTTATCAAAATTATAGCGTTGTAAGATTTGAAATTTGTTAGAGCTTTGACCGTGAAAATGATGTCAGGACAAAATCGTTACCAAACAGAAGTTTTGCGGTCACACATAAACTTGAAATCTTTATGTAGAAATTGGTTCTCATACTAAACTTTGCTTGCAGAATCTGATTCAAGAATCAAAAATTCAATATCTCAAAAATTTGACAAATTTCCATGATGGCAGATTTATCTCGAAAAGGTGGATTATTGATCTCTTCGCATCTTTTGTTTTTGTGTAACCTTCTGTAGTTATTGAAAATAAATTTTATTTCAGATTTTTATAGAAAGATTTCACATTTGAAGCAGAAGTATAATTATTTTTTTATTCATTTTTCAGTGGCAGGTTTTGCTGGATTGCTTGCTCAAAACAATTAGATATGACTTATACGAAAGCTGGAACAAAGACACATACATGGATGCCCTTAAAGGTAAAAATATTGTCTAGAAGTGGTTCTCATTTTGTGCTCTAGAGCCCCTGTTTCCACGAGTTATTAGGCAAATTTAACGTCACATCCGTCACACACCATCTCTAGATACATGACGAATAACAGTTCGTTCTTGAAAAGTTATTTTTAATGTGCATTTTAAGAAAGAATAATATTTGTCATACATCTGGAGATGGTTGTGTCCTCATCTCCATCGTGATATAGTCCTTCAATAAGAGACTCAAAATCAAACATATTCGAAACCTGGACTGACGATTTTTGCATGGATGATAATTTTGTTTCCAGAGACTATTTTGAATTTCCCGCGCAAAAACGTAAGCCTCATTTCATTGCATGCTAAAAAGCTGCAGCCTGGTGCAGTTCTCTGGCCATATGATACAAGTCTCAATTGATCGAAGTGACGTTTAAAATCTTATCATTCATTTCATTTTAAATTTATTTTGTTTGATACCCCCTGGAAAATGAAAATTTATTTTAAATTGGAAACAAAATCTGACCATGAAAAGTTAAGATTGCTCTTTAATCCGGGGGTACTTCATTGTGACAGAGACTTACCCAGGTTTAAAAACGACAATGTCTATGATTCCCTTTCATGCAAAAACAAGATCAAATTGACCGTGTGTAATAATAACAAACTAAATAAAGATAATTAACAAACTGAATGCAATTTTTATTTTTAGGAACATTGATTAAACTTGCTCGCTTTTGTCGGCCAACTGAATTCATCAATTTATTGCCGAAAGATGGTTCCTCTGTGTTCTTTCTGCCTTTCATTCAAGATTGTTTTCAAATCCACAGTACTGTCTCAATGAAAATAGACATTATCAAAATGCATGACCAAGCGTCCCCATAACCTATTAACCCCCTGTCGATGATGATCGTAGTTGTAGCAATATTTTAAAATAAATTACATTGTATATTATATGTATTCAGTATTTCCTCTGGGAAACGCTGGGGTGTTATTTTAAATTGCAGCAATTTAAGGGGGTGTTAAAGCCCAACGTTCCGAATAAATCAGATTCGAAACAGACTATGTGCCTTAAAAGTTTTTAAATACTTGAACGGTATTGCACAAAAAGCGTTTGCAAATTGTTTCACAAGGAACAGTCATCATATAAACAGCAAGGACACAAACTTAGATTTTTGGCAATTTTTTAATTGTAATTTTGGCTAAAAATGGCTAAAAACTATTATTATTATACTCTGAAGCATTCCGTTAATTCAAGGATATGATAAGAAATTCAATAGGATTTTTATGTTTTGTATTCTGCAAATTTCCTTTATGGCTTCAATGCAGAAATTTAAAAATTAAGACACGATTCTTATATCCTTTCGTTCTTTTCCGTGTTTAACCATGGGCATTAAGAAACGAACGTGAGTTGTTCTAGTGTCCATGTACCCGTGAAGTTCAGTCACACATACACATCACGGATACCTGGACACACTTACACATCACGGGTACATGGACACATGGAAAACTAACTACTCACGTTTCATACTGCCCATGGTTTAATCTATGTTCTGTACGATCAACGCCACTCCCGTAGTTGCTTCGGTGTTTTCATACGAGGAAAGCCCAGGGGTGGATCTCGGCTCGGGGGGATTGGGGGGTCGGGGCAAAACGGTTTTTCAGGGAGAGATCTGGCCTGCTGGGCTGCGAAAACAGTAACAAAACGACTAGAAAAATGGCCAACTAAGTCGACTAAAAAGCAGTTGGGGCGGTGGCCCAATCCAAGAAGACTTTGCGTTTATTATGCAAATGTAAAGCTGTATATGTAATTTTCAGAGTTTATTTCTTTTATCGTTTCACCCCAGAATAAAAAATGATTGCATTGTAAATAGGTCAATGATTCACTTTTTTCAGGGGGTAACACATAAAAATAGAATTTATTTACTGCTAAAAGTGTATTACCAATTGACGATAATTGAAGATTAATTTCTAAATATTTGTCTCCCGATTTTTCAATATTTTCTTCGCACTTTCAATAGTCGGAAGCTGAGAATCTCTTTGCGACTGTAGTTTCTTTTGTAAAGTTACGGCTCATGAACACCGTCAGTCAATCGCGAATGTTTAAGCAAATTAAACTGCTTGCATTTTTCTTTTCCATGGGCCAGGAAAGTGGCCACTGGTCTGGTGGCATTTGGGCTCAAATATTTGAACAGCTGCTGCAACATATTGTGGCTTCAATCACAGCGTTGCATTGTGGTCACATTACAATTTTAAAGTCTGTGATTGGATTTTTTTCATTCTGAGAAATGCGATGTTACAGCGATATCGATAACTTCCGATGATTGTGGTTAAGTCTAAATGGCCACCACGTGCTGTTAACTCGTGCAATGCATCCTGGATGAAAAATCCTTTCAACATCTACCTCGTGCCCAGGGATATTTGTAAAGGAAAGACCTGGTACCTACCTCACCCGTGTGCGTTTTGATTGGTTTATGCAATACAAAGATATCAAGTCAATATTCGACTGAATCCCAAGATATTCGAAACAATAAATCGGAATTAGAAGAACGAAAACGAATAACAACGAATAATCAAAATTTAACATTCTGATGATGATATTGCATAAATTAACTAAATTAACACAACATCGCCAAAAGGTCGAGGCAGGTACAAGGGGTTAGACTCACTGCATAAGTTCACTGTACTTTCGTTCTTTGGTGTTGCAGTGAGTCTCGCCAGGGGTATTTATTTTGTCGATGAAATAGTCTTGCCTGGAAACGAGGTTGCTTGAACATAAAGCCCTGCCTGGGAACGAGATTGCTTCAAAATAAATACATACTGAAATTTATATCAAAATTAATATCAATGTGTAAAATAATCATGGGAAAATAAATTCAGCATTGAATTTACAATCCAACCAAAAAAATAAATAAAGTGTAATTCTGGCTTGGCACCAGTCTTGGTATCGCATTTCTACTTTGAAAAATATCAAATTAACTCTTAATACCACGAATTTATACCGTTCTAAACTATAACTCATTCATGCCAAAAAATAACCCGTTTCAAATAGCCTGGTTAATAACTCATTTATACTAAACAAGTAAATTGGGTCAAATACTCATTCATACGAAAGCACTTAAAGCTGTTTTTAACTAAAACAAGTTACTACAACACTTCAGCCACTTAAACTTTGAACATTCATGCTACACACTTAAGCCATTGTAACTATAACCAGGTTAATAATCAATTCATACCAAAATATTTTAAGTTGGTTTAAACTAAACCAGGTTAATAACCCACTCATACTATACACTTAAGCCGTTTAAACATTTACCAGGTTAATAACACATTCATACCACCAAAAACGCAAATCCTTTTCAACAAAATCAGGTTAAAAGATAAACAACGTCAGTCAAATTCTAATTTCGGTGTAAACGCTGCACTGGATTTGGAAACAGCAAATGTATATATATATATATATATATATATATAATATAATGTATATATTTGGAAACATATGGTATAGAATCGGTGGCCGTTAACGACATAACAAGGAGAAAAATGAAGCTAATCTGTACCATACAGAGCTATTCACTTATGGCTTCCTGTTCCTCGTCGCCATTTTTTGAATCCATTGAGTCGCCTTGTAATTGCTGCATCCACATGTCAGCATACAATCCATCAACATTCAGTAATTCGTCGTGTCTGTGAATGTAAACCAGTTGATGTTATAAATTCGGTAAGGAGTGGTGTTTTTAGCCCTAATATGGGTGTTTCCAGCCCAAATATGGGTGTTTCCAGCCCAAATATGGGTGTTTCCAGCCCTTTAAAAGCATAGAATCATTCATTCTGAATGATGTTTGCCAATACTGCCTAAAGACACATTGTTAACCAGCGGTCATTGCGGTGAAAATTACCCGTGATACATTTCGCATCATGCTATTATTGGATGTAAACAGTTCTAGTTTATGTGAAGCGAGCCTGCCTGTAAACTCGATTGGTTAAGTTGGAGCGAATTTAGTTGCATGAAAACTTATACAGCTTGAATGAAAGAAGCTACTCCTTAAGAGCATGGCAAAAACAGTTTCATGCCAAGTACCTGTTTTTACGCAATAAAGCTTTGATGTAGGTAGAGGGTTCTGGTTTTCGCTTTCAAATAACTTCGAGCTTCTGACTTCAATATCTTGGTGAATATACAACCGATTTTAGATAAATTTGTAGCAATCTATACGTTAATGTGGCTAGATTAATAATACACAACGCTTTGATTGCTCACTGTTGTAAGTTTCCACGTATTTTCAATAAAACGATGACACATTTTCTTGAGACACTCGGTATTTAGAGAAAGAAACATGGACCCAGTATAAAACATTTCCGTTATAAAACGTTTAAAACATGGAGCCCAGTATAAAACATTTCCCACCAGCGCAGCGATTGAAATTTGAAGACGAAATAGAGTTGAAGAGAGCATGGCAAAGCTTCATTGCTTTGCTTGTATTGTTTTTGCCTTTTTTCTAATCTTCTGCAAAATACGGCACTGATTTAAGTATAAAATAATTTCTACTCCTCGTTGAGGAAATATATATTGTTCAGATTTAAACAATGAAAATCATTTATTATCAAAATTAAACAGCAAGAGCATATGTATCAAAATACAATTTATTCATGAATAACGCTTTAAGATATTTAACTAAGCTGAAGAAAGATTTGACATACCTTCCCCTTTCAACAATTTCTCCATCTTTGATTACGAGAATTTGATCGGCATTAACGACAGTAGAAAGCCTATGGCAGATGTATAAAATTGTGTACTCTTTCGACCCTGGAAGTGCTATATAACCCATTGATAAACATCGTAAAACGTCATATTTTCAGGGGGTAAATAAATACATAGTTTTAACATGACAAAGGTAAATCACATCTTGAACTAATTAATTTTGTTCTTGTGCAACCACTTGCAATTGTAATAAAAACTTAGAAAGGATTTGGTTATTTACATCCAGGTGATGTGATAAAGGGTTATGATAAAAATTTGGGTGATGAACCACAGTAAAATATTCAGAAATGTGATTAAAACAGCTGAAGGGAAGTTTTTACTCAGGATTTAAGTTCTCATATGAACATGTTAAAATAATTCAATCAAGTTGATAGCTTGCATATATGTTAATACTTCATAGCTTACCTAAGTTACTTCATATGCACAGCTATGCCACTTCAAGTATAAGCTTACCATGTTACGTCAAGCAGATATCTTACCTATTATATTGCGTAAAGTAGATAGCTTACCTATGTTACGTCAATTAGAAAGTTAACCAATGTCATGTAAAGTAGATAGCTTACCAATTGAGTTACATTAGTAGATAGCTTACCTATGATACGTCTAGTAGATAGCTTACTTATGTTATGTCTAGAAGATAGCTTACCTATATTACATCTAGCAGATAGCTTAACCTATGTTACGTCAATTAGAAAGTTAACCAATGTCATGTAAAGTAGATAGCTTACCAATTGAGTTACATTAGTAGA